>KV426251.1:1176-62492 GCA_001632375.1 Exidia glandulosa HHB12029 | reverse complement strand
ATTTTTGGTGTTGATTGCTAAGCTCCAAAGGGGGTGTATCGGGCTGCGGGAGCAAAAAACGGGGCCGGCCGGCCCCTGGCTGGCATACTGGTAGGAAAAGACGGACAGCGGACTGAATCTCCGCTCGTCCTCCTCTTCCCGCCCCGTTCGCCGCGGTCGTCGCAGAATACGCGGATGGGCCACATCCACAGGAGGTTCCGGCACCACATTCACGATGCTCGCGCGCGTTTTCCTTCATTGCGTGTTTCGTCCCGCTTTACTCGCTCGGTCCAAGCAGCTGCGAACGACTAGGCGGCATGTCTTCCTCTGTGTACACGCGCCGCGAGCTTCTGTATTTCTGGTTGAATTGTCCATATGATGTCTGCAATCAAGACTGTTACGGGTTCCCCGCTACGTTCACTAGCGATGTTGCCTATGGCGCGATCGGACACTTGGAGCTGCATTCTGTGCGATTGGTGGAGCAGATGACGAGTGCAGTACTTGTACTCTGCGTTCTATCGCAGCAGACTGCCCTCTTATACTCCAGTCTTTTCCCTCATTTTCCCCGGTCCTCCACAGTCCGGCTCCACCGCTCTTCTTCCCCTTTACGCGTCCGGTCCGTGCTCGGTTGCTTTGTCGCAGAATCGACAAGAACCTGATCAGGCCTGACGCCCTGATCAGAGTTTTGGACGTCCCGTTCAGGCTCGGTCAGGCCCGGTCAGAGTTTCCGCATCCCGGATAAGGCCGCTTCAGGCTCTGTCAGTACCTCGACTACCTGATCAACTTCCTTCAGGTATTAAGGATTAAGGTAGAATGTTACAGCCCACAAAGTATTGTGGGATGTGACACAACGCGACGGTTCACAAACGCTCAGGCTCGCGGACGGACGAGAAGCGGCGCCGTTGATCACGACAGGCGCCCGAACCGCTTTTGGCGCGCGCAATAGAGAGCGTATTCCGAGCGCTGAACCCCTGCAATAGCATCCGTTACATTCATTAAGGTGTAGCAGTTCGTAGTGGGACGTAAAATAGCGGATGGGAGCTTGGTTTGGGTGCAACCGGATACGCCATATAACAGTAACGCAGTGGCTCCACGCGACGCTCCACAGTAAACGGAAGCGTCGCGGTCGCTGGTTCTAAGTGCAAGAGATATCCTGAGTTAAGAAAATTATGAGTTTCCGAAGTAAAGTAAGACAACTGCCCGACGTAAGAAAGCTAGTAAGACAGTAAGTTACCCGAGTAAGAAACTATTGTACAGGAGTAAGAAAGGACCGAGAGGTCCATACAGTTATTAGCCCCGTGGAGCGCAATCTCTGATGTCATTTGTTCAGAGTGCGTCAGACCGGGTCAGACCGGTCAGACTCGGTCAGGCTCTTGGAGTCTGATGGAATTCAATCTGGTCTCAGACAACATGACCAGAGCCATTATCCTGAAAGAGTCTGACACCATCTTATCATACCTGACCGTACTGGATATGGTACTTGCGGATTTTGCGACATTGTCTCCCTAGACTATCTCGTCCGAATACGACCCGACGCCGAATCACCACACCAATGTTCCACCGGAAGTTCAACCTCATTACCAGGAGTCGAGCGCGCAATCCCGCACGACGCTATATTCAAGGCGTGCTGCCATTCTCGCGCTGTCCTGGTCCAGGTAGTCACTTCATTCACGACGCGCGCAGTAGCGAGGTCTCTAAGTGTTCATGACGACCAGGTTACAGTCTGTCGGGGATATTAGCCTCCGCTTTTCAAGATCTGCCGAACTTTGTCGTCGTGCCGACGTGAATGGACTTCTATACTATTTCTTCTCATGATCTTCCTATGCAACGGAAAGATCAGGAGATGAAGAGATCAGTATGGCTTCACTTTGCCCTGTTTTCTTGCGCCTTGCCCACTCCCCGATTGAGCAACCCCATTCTTACGGGTGGGTCGGTGCACATTCTCTGTCGAGTGCTCTGTATTCCTCAATGCAGACGTACTGTGACACATTGCACCTTCGTCCACTGAGATGGGCTGTCCCTGTAGAGCGATGGAGTTATTTTTCCATTTCTGTGGGATCAGTGTAGCAGATGATGAGAGCTGTATCCGTGCGTTGAAGGGTATCTTAGCAGCGGAGCACTTTTATCCTTCTTACTAATAAGTTCGGGCCGCGCTCGGTTTTACTTCTCACGTGTCTATATTGACATGTACACATCGGAAACTTGCCGCTGTCCCGCTGACCTCGTCATATTGGACCCAATTGCTCTAATTTCAGCGCACATATCCGGCCAGTTACGCTCGGAAACTACTTTAGTTCCATTCTCACTGTGCATTCCTGCTCGCGCATCGGTCCATTACAGTCAGTTAGACTGGCACGGACTTCTCGGAGGGTGTTTAAGCATCAGGATACGGATCTCCATCCCAATCTCTCTGCCACCGCTGAACTATTGGTTCTGCTCACTCTCGACTGTGGACTGTACGATGGTGGCGGTTACCCGACCTCGTGCGCGCGCCGAGTTTGGCTCTGCCTCAACATGTACCGACACCCGTCCTCACGGCCCTTCGCCCACTCTAGCAGTCATACGCGTGTCCTCATGCCGACAGATGGCTTTGCTCCAGGTGGTGGATCGATAATATCCAAGAGGACTGTTCCACCGTTATTAGCAGATGATGAAAGCTGTCTCGACGTCTCACCATTAGGCTAGTAGACCGTGAATCATTTATATACTCTGTCGGTCGAAATACGGGATCTGCGTGGCGACCTCCTCTGCTTCAGATGTCGTTTGCTACTCTCATCGCCCGCCGGTCCAGCACATTTCCTTCTCTCTGCATGAGACGTGGAGCTTGAGTCTTCTCCACGTGAATAATCCAGTACATGTTGCGCGACTGTGATGCTCTGTCAGATCAGAAGAGCACATACTGAGAGCGATGGTCTTGTACGGACTGAGTGCCGTCCGGCTCAGGGACACTTCGATGACGCGACAGCTCAGAGCAGCGGAGCCCCCTGCGCCCGAACACCGAACGGGGACGCGAATCACTCTCCGGCGGGTTTACCATAAGAGTCTGTAAAGCTCACAGGGCCGAGGCCGATATCACGGAAATAGCGTTTCCAGCCTCTAGTTGGTGTAAATGCGTAGTCAGCAAATGATGAAAGTGATGTTCGTGTTCGAAAGTTAGTGGGAGCTCCAAGGTAGTACACGTGAGTTTATATAGTCATCAGATGCCAGGGAAAGCAATACGGATACGCATAGAGTATGGTCAAGCGCACTCTGTTCAGGTGGACCTTCAAAGTTCGGACCGCACAACCCCGCACACGAGACCGTGAATAAGTAGCGAGTCAATGTAGGGACATTGCAGACAGCCACTCGCTCTCATCATCTACTGTTTTCGACGTACAGAAATTTTCCAGGAACACCCATTGCCGTCCCTGTCCGCTGTTTCGGAGGGGGAAAGCGAATCGCACGCTCAGACTTCGCTTCGTGTACCACGTCGTACGCGTCCCGTCGCGATGTACCTGCGTCGACGGTCCTGATTATTTGTCCCTGGCACGACCTGCTAGCTCTAAGCGGCCATCGTTCACGGACTGAGAGTTGGTGTGGGGATATTTGGTGCAGTAAGGGGCAAGGGAATACGAGCAATAAGGACCTGAGACTACTCCTACATCTCCGTGAGAAGAAGTAGTCTTTCTCCAAGCCAGTGCGTCCCTGTCGGCTCTTTCCGCATCTTATCTCCGTACCGCGACCATGACCTGGTGTTACGACCTACGAGCTTTTGCCTGGCCGCTCTCGCGCGTTTCGACGCTTGTGACGCATTCTGGTCACCTGCATGTAGCGCAAGCGTGTAATCGCTGACCGTATTGGGTCTTGAATCGTCCGTTTCCGACGCAGCTCGCAAATATGCTGGTTCAGAACGACTATCGACGCGCTGTCTCCTCTCCTTGGTCACTTTGACATCGACTTCGACGTGGCGCGCGATTCCACGCTGACAGCCTGGCGAACTCGAAGGAACCTCCCAGTTACATTCCTACGCGATATCCTGAACATTGACGCGTCGCCCATGACTTCACAATGGCGTCAACATAGCGCGCAGTTGGAGCCAGTAGTGCTATTGCTTGAGGTGTGCAGACGACACCCGTTGCGTTTTTGCTCGTAGATTAACGCGAGTTTGCAGGTTGCGACCAGCGTTCCCCGCACGCTGGCACGGAGGACCCCCATCTCCGCCCAGCTACGCGATGACGATGTACTATTCCCGGTTAGCGGTACCTGGGCTTTGCAAGCCTTTCAGACGAGCGTTCGGCTTGCTCGCGTCGCTCTACGCGGTCCCGTGCGACCCGTCCCCACCCGCTGTGGCATGAACCTTCACCCCCACGCGCGCGTTGTGGAAATCTACGCCATGTTACATAATCACTGACCTTCCGTCACTTCCAACGTCCTCGACGCGCGCGCACCAGTTGTTCAGTACCCATCCGTATCCAGATCAGCAGCTCTAGCGGCTGGCGTCTTGCGCTTGGCTTGCTTGACTTGCAAGTCCAGGCTCCGCCGGACGGTCTATCTGGAGCATCCTTCTGGCGCCTACTTCTGCCTAAATGACCTGGCCGGTGCAATGTCTACACAGGCCGTGTGTTCGCAAATCGAGGTGCTGAAAGTGTACGCTCTTCCACCGGGCACCGGCCCTGGTGCGCGTCTCGAGCAGGGGAGGAACACGGCGTGTCCACTCATTCGCGAGCGCACGTCCCGGTCGCTTGCTTGTGACCGTTCATGCTCACTTCGCACGAACCGTCCGCGACGTTGGGAGGAGATGTCATATCGCGAAAGGCACTGCTCGCGGCGTACTCGATCATCACGCGCGACTTGGAAGTGTGGAGCCCTCGCGCTCCCGAAGCAGGGTGCAAATTCGTCCGCGTTGCGTGGCGACTGCACCGTGCACGGCAGGGGAGGCGGTCTGTACAACGGTCACCGCTCAGTAACGGCCTTCTATAACGGCCTCCTTCACTGCCCTTCCAGCGCGCTCCAGTCCTCGCTCCCGTACAAGTCGCCCACGGCGATGTACTATTATTGGCACACACCTGCGCATTGCAGCGTTGTTGGAGATCATCGAGGCGGTGCGGACGGTCTATTTCGGCTGCGATTCCGGTTCTTCTCCATGCCAACCGCGCCTTCGTCATCATGCTCTCTCGTGCCGCTCGCGACATATATACCACGAGCGCGCGCGCAGATGGGGACCCTCCCAAACCAACCCCTTCTTCTCTTTCCCATACCCTTTTTCGTCCAGACCGCCCTTTGCAGTCTACTCTACTTGCATACCTGTTCGACGACGACGCGCACCGTTTGATACCTGCTCTTTCGCCCTTGCGCGCACTTCATATTCCCATTCCAACTTCACACCCTCTTCACGATGGTTGTCTTTTCGTTCCTCGTCGCGCTGCCGCTCTTGGGCGTCGTGAGCGCCAAACCGGCCATGTACGTGCACGACTCGCGTATCGCACCGGCCGCGGGATTCGCACCTGTGGCTAGCGCCACGGACTCGCACGTCCTCGATATGCGCGTGCGCCTGTCGCACGGCAGCCCGAAGGCGCTTGAGCAGGCGCTGTTGGCGGTTAGCACGCCGGGCAACGCGCGCTACGGCCAGCATCTTTCCAAGGACGAGGTGCGTGGGCAAGCTATTCATGGGTACTTCCTGTGCAAAGCGCTGATGCACCATATCTTCTAGGTTGCGGCACTCACGCGTCCAGACCCGGAGACGACACGCGCGGTCAAGGCATTCTTCGCAGCGCATAGCTTGAACGCAACCGAGGCGTCGCCCGCAGGCGATTGGCTGCGCGTGCGTGTGCCGGCGACCAAGGCGAACGAGCTCTTCGACGCCGACTATCGCGTCTTTGCGCACGGCTCGACGGGCAAGCAGCTCGTTCGTACGCTGCAGTACTCGCTGCCGCAGGAGCTCAAGGGACACATTAACATGGTCTACCCGTCCACCTCGTGCGTCCTCTTGCCCTCTACGCCCTTTAGATCTTCGCGCTGACAGTTGGTACTGGTGCATAGGTTCTTCACAGCGCGCTCGCTGCCCGTTACGACTGTCAAGAAGACCTCCAAGCGCTCGCCCAAGTTCGAGCTGCCCGAGATCGGCGCCGCGTCCGACCTCGCGGACGTCCTGCGCATCGTAAACGAGTCCTTCGGCGGCGCGCTCCCCGCTCTCCCAGACGCCGCCTCGCAGCGCAAGTTCGGCCAGATCGCGTCGTTCGCACACGGCTCGAAGCATGACAGCAGCCAGGACTTCGGTTTCCCCATCCCAAGCGGCTCGTTCGACCTCTGCTCGTTTGATCTGAGCGACCTCCCTTCGTGGCTGCAGCAGCTTCTGAAGTTCATCATTCAGAAGAAGGGTCTTTGCGACGCGGAAGGCGGGAGCGGTGGAGGAGAGCTCCCTACTGACTCGCCTGCGCCGCCAACGGATACGGAGGTGCGTTCCCCTACTCTGTCGTGCTGACGCCGTTCCTGATGTGCTACAGTTCCCGTTCCCGACAGATTTCCCCGTATGCCACATTACCTGCGCGTTGCAGTGCAACAAGCATGCTGACACTTGAGCGCAGAGCTCCTCTGAGCCGTTGCCCTTCCCGACGGACGTGCGTTCCCTTTACCAATCAGCTTCTTTCACGCGCTGACCCCAATGTTGTTGTAGTTCCCAACGGACACTGCACCGGAGCCCATCCCGACGGAGACCGGTTTCCCGACTGACCCGCTGCCGTTCCCTACTGACGTGCGTCGCTGGCACGATCTTCTACGACGAATGGCGCTGACGCAGCGCAGATCCCGTCCGACACTGAGCTGCCCATCCCCGCGCCGACTGACTCTGAGCCCGTTCCCGTGCGTCCAGCGTTACGCTCGTACTGCTGATACTCATGCTCTACATGTAGATTCCTTCGGACACTGAGCTGCCGATTCCCATCCCGACGGACACAGAGCTGCCCGTACGCGCATGTCCAGCAGCGCGCATGGGGCGTTGTGCTGATATCCACGTAGATCCCCTCCGACACTGAGCTTCCTTTCCCGACGGAATCTGAGCCGCTGCCCACTGGCGTACGTCTAGTTGTCCATGTTACAACTGCCTACTGACTCGTTGGGCTTAGCTACCTACCGAGGTACGCTGCGCTCACGACACTGCAGCTGAAGCGCCATTTACTGACCTTGCTCGCTCAGCTTCCCATCCCGACTGACACGGAGCCGTTCCCGACTGCCGTGAGTTCGACCTTGGATGACGTTTTTCCTCGACTAACGTGAGTGCAGCTTCCTACGGACACCGAGTTCCCTGTACCCTCGTCGACGGACTCTGAGCCTGTACGTCCCTTCGCATCTCGACGCTTTGTATACTCATCCTCGCGTTTAGATCCCAACGGAAGTTCCTACGGATACCGAGTCTGCACCAGCGCCGACTGACGTGCGTCGTCGCTGTCGCTCGTCTATCTGCGCGCGTCTGACACCTCGCAGATCCCGACCGACTCCGCACCCGTCCCTACGTCCACCGAGGCACCTGCACCGCCGTCTGGACCTGCACCCACGCCCGGCACGCCTGACGCGAGCTGCGAGCAGGCCGTTACGCCGCAGTGCCTGCAGCAGTTGTACGGGATCCCGACCACCCCGGCGAAGCAGGCTAGCAACAAGCTCGGCGTGACGGGTTATCTGGGCCAGTTCGCGCAGACCGCCGACCTCGAGAGCTTCTTGCAGCAGTTCCGCGAAGATATTGGTGCGTGTCTTCGGTGATGTGTTGCTCGCTGCTGTTGCTGACATGTTGGTGTGTAGACGCTTCTACGTCGTTCGACACGCAGACGCTCGATGGTGGCAAGAACCCTCAGGACGCGAGCCAGGCTGGTATCGAGGCGGTATGTTTCCCGCGTTTCCTTTGCGTCGCGTTTGCGTGTGCTGATGCGCCCGTGACGTTGCAGAACTTGGACATCCAGTACACTATCGGCGTCGCGACCGGTGTACCTGTCACGTTCATCACTGTTGGCGACGACTCCTCGAACGATCCCTTCCTCGACACGATCACGAACCTGATCAGCGCGGACGCGCCGCCGCAGGTGTTGACGACGTCGTACGGCGAGGGCGAGGCTGATGCGGGCGCTGACCTTGCTGAGTACGTCCTGTTCTCACGCGGTCACATTGCGCCGTTCTGATATACTTCATTCTCGCAGCGCGCTCTGCAATGCGTACATGCAACTCGGCGCGCGCGGTGTCTCGATCATCTTCGCGTCTGGCGACTCTGGTGTTGCTGCTCCGAGCGGCCAGTGCAGCGACAAGTTCGCGCCCACTTTCCCGGCCAGCTGCCCCTAGTGCGTACCGTGTCCTCGCCCGTCACGCGTGTGCTAACTTCGCAACCGCGTAGCATCACCGCCGTCGGCTCGACGCAAGGCTTCGCGCCTGAGACTGCCGCGGCATTCTCGTCTGGCGGATTCAGCGAGCACTTCGACATGCCCGACTACCAGTCGTCCGCCGTCGCATCGTACCTTCAGCAGCTCGGCGACACCAACTCGGGCAAGTTCAACCCGAAGGGTCGCGCGTACCCCGACGTCAGCACGCAAGGTGTCAACTTCGCCGTCGTCAACGGCGGGCAGGTCACGGGCGTACAGGGCACCAGCGCGTCGTCGCCCCTTTTCGCGAGCGTCATCGCGCTGATCAACGACGAGCTCGCCGGTGCGGGCAAGCCGCCGCTTGGGTTCTTGAACCCGTGGTTGTACTCCACGGCTGCGAACGCGTTCATGGACGTCACGAGCGGCAACAACCCTGGGTGCGGCACCGACGGGTTTGAGGCTATGTCTGGCTGGGACCCGGTACGTGTTCGCTCGTCGCTGTATGCTGCGCATGGTACTGACTCTCTTCTCTCTGCACAGGTCACTGGTCTTGGTACGCCCAACTACGAGGCGCTGCGCGCAGCTGCAGGGCTCGCGTAAAGCTTACACATTTTCTGAACGTCTCGCACGCCTTTTACCCTTTGTATTTCCTTTTACCAGTGCGACCGTTTACCATTTGTTCTTTATGTATCTATCACCCACTCGCTAAAAAGATTAAGGTCCTGGTTTCCTGACTGTCTGCAGCGTGCGGGAGTCGCCGCCGGCGCTTCGTCTCTTTCCTCCTGACCGTGTTGCCGACTCACACCGCGCCGCCCGTCCCCGCGCATCCTTTGCGCTTAATATTTCGCCGACCCCGTTTGCGTTGACACTGGGCTGCGGTTGCCGTTTGCGCACCGCTGACGATCGTCAAGCTCGCCGCTCGAGCCTGTCCACTGCGCCGACTGGCACCGCCGCAGCCTGCTCGCGTGATCCTCCACCGCTGCGGCTGCTATTCATGATGGATCTTGCCATTTCGAGGCATGGAAGCTGCGTAGACTGGCCGTCACCGGGTGCCAAGAGATCACGCTGCGGGAAACTCAGAAATCCTCAAATTGCCAGCGCCCGTCGCCCCTCTATCCGGTTCCCCAGATTGTCTCTTTCTCTTTTCACTTCTGTTCACACTTTCTTCTTCGCCGTTTTCTTCACGATGCTTTCTCGTATCGCACTCGTTGCTCTTTCCTCGATCACTTTCGTTCTCGCGGACGACTTGGGCAAGGGCCCGCTCTTCTCTGAGGGCTTGCACGACCCGCTTATCGCGTTCGAGGATATCCACCGCCCGCAAAGCAACGGTATCCCGTCCAGCATCCCGTCCAAGTGTCTCGAGCATGCGCAGGACCAGGGCTGCGACGTCAACGCGCTCGAGGCTCGCGAGGTCACGTACGACGACTGCGGCCAGACTTGGACGCTCTGCCGCTGCGGCGACGCCAACATGTCGCTCGACCAGATGCAGGACCGCTTCGGCACGATTCCTGTCGGTATTCGGTCGTACGTCGGTGCCGCGCTCGCGACGCAGGCGGACGGCTGCAGCGCTGCGAACTATAACGGCGAGTTCATTCGCTTCCATGGTGACTGCGGTGTAACGTGAGTGTCTGCGCATGCACATGCGGATGCGGGAGCGAGCGAGAATTTCACACGTGCACATGCGTATAGGGTCTTCCTCCATGAGGCCGGTCATTCGGTCGACAAGGGCATGTCCGGCTCCGACGAGTGGCACAACGCCGTCTCCGCATCGTCCTGCGTACCGGATGGCTACGCGAACGTCGCGTACCCGGAAGATTGGACGCAGATGAACGTGCTCTACACCTACACGAAGCAGTTCGGCCCGTTGCCCAAGGACCCGGCGTGCCTCCAGCCGCAGATGGACTTGCTCATCAACGACGCACGCATCAACGAGGCACAGGACACGAAGACTTGCCTTGCCGACAAGCGTCCGTTCACAGTGTACGTTCTCCCCCGCCTTCATGATATCTCACGCTGACTCGCGCGCGCCCTTACAGTGAGGACAACACGATGCGTCCCGCGCCCGAGCCTACTCCTACCCCGACGCCCGAGCCCGCTCCGGAGCCTACCCCGACCGAGGCTCCTGCGCCGCCGCCTACTGAGCCGTCGAAGTGCAACAGCGCCAAGTTCCGCCGCCTTCGTCGCGCCGTCAAGGCTGCCGCGAAGTGGGCGTACGTCAGCATCCCGTACCCGGGCTGATCTCCACAACGTGAAGTATGACGAGGATGGAGGATGGTTGTATTTATCAACGTCTATTATATTGTGACGTCCATCCTGATAACCTGGCGCGATCTCAGTAAGGTCATTGAGAAGGTAGCTTGCAGCCCACGTCCGGACTGAGCTGCGATGCTCGCGTGCTGTGCGCTGTGCCCTCGTCGTTTGCATCGCCGTGTGCTGCGTGTGGTGTATCGTCGTATTTTCGCGCCATGGTCCTCTAAACGCGTGATCTCCTGATCTTCTCGCGTTGCACCTGCCGCGTGGTTACAGGTATGGGTATTGTATTCGTGCAGTACAATACAGTACAGTACAGACGGGTTACATCGCATAATGAATGTTCAGGTGTGAGTCCGCGACGTTCAAACAGACATAGTATACATACTCTCCGCGTCGTGCGAATCGCTCGTGAACTTCCGATCATGTGGATGTGCGAACGGGTCCGCATACGCCGAATCCCTATCGTCGCTCGACATGAATGGATTCGGATTCGCAGCTGCCTCGCGAGCGTGGAGTGCGTCGGCTTCCTGTGCTGTGATGAACTGCGGGACGCTCCCAGACTCGAAGCTGTTGGGCGTGACGCGTCCGTATATCACGTTGAGTCCCGCGCCGGGAGTCGTGCGCCCCTCCGGTAGGTATACGGCGCTGGGAGAGCTGCGGCCGGCGTACATGCTCGCGGGGAGTGCGGCAGGATCGACTATTGCGAAACGGGCGGCGTCCTGCGCCGCTTCGTACGCCCTCCTTTCCTTCCGTCTGCGACTGACGAGGAACCAGAGACCCCAGATGATGGCGGAGACGACGGTGAACGATACGAGCGCGCTCGCAACGCCGACGATCACGAGGTTGTGCCTTGACGGGGTAGAGTTACCAGCAGGTAGCTCAGACTGTGGCGACTGTGATGATTGACCGCCCGCGGGAGGAGGTGTAGATTGGTTGGACATGGAATTGCCGCAAGGATTATCCTCGTACTCGCCCTTCTCCCACTTATTCTTAGAGCCTCCTCCTCTATCCCGTTTGACGTATCTTCCACTCGAAGAGGTAGACGTGTTGCACGTAGTAACCGCCTTGCTGGCTGAGTCGGTCGGTGCAGCTCTCGAACCCGACTGTGAAGGCGAAGATGGGTTTACAGTTGGAGTGGTAGTCGCCCTCGCTGACTCCGTTGCGGTCGCACTCGAGGCTGAGTCGGTCGATGAGGAAGGTGTCGGTGATGGTTCTGCGTTTGCGGCGACGCCAGCTGGAGATCCTACTGTAGGAGAGACAGCAGCCTCGGCGGAGTCGCTGGGCGATATCGTAGTTGAGAGAGGAGCTGAGTCGCCTGTTGATGTTTGCGCTGCCTCCCCACCGCCCGCCGGTGTAGCCGCAGCGCTGACCTGAGGACGCGGTGGCGTAACGTAGGCCTCCTTGGCTGGTAGACCTTGCGGAGCCCCTTGACTCGCTCCAGGCGGCGGAATGCCTTGCGGCGGCGGCGGTATAGAGCCCACTCCAGGCGCAGGAGGACTCGGCTGAGGAGGAGCGGTCTGCCCTTCCTGCTTCCCATCCTTCCCCCGCCCCTTTCCATTCTTCTTGTTCTTCTTTCCCTTATCCTCGTCATCGTCGCCGGAGTCGTCGCCGGAGTCGTCGCCGGAGTCGTCGTTGGAGTCGTCGCCGCCGTCTGAGCCACCGTCGCTGTCGCGATCTCCGTCGTCTCCCCCATCCTTGCGTCGTATTAAGTGCTGTGGTGGGACATAGTAAGTAGAGCCTGAGCGGCGCGAAACCTGCACGCGCGGCATCGGGGAGGAAGATACGTGAACGAGAACAAGAGAGGGTAAACAGGTAAGTCAACTTGATGCTGTGAAGGCTGTGAGCGACGATCCCTATAAGACGCCGATGGCAGTGGCTTTTGAGGGGGAACCGTCAACGGTCCCTGTCGGTCCCGGTTTCCCACGAAACAGGCAGTTGGGCGTTGCTGTCCATCCACGCTGACGTTCATAACTTCAGGGCTGCCTCAAACCCGACTTCGCGATACCGTTATAGAAGGAACATACAGAATAGTGGCATATGAATACCGAGAACATACGCACGTAGTCATGCGCTCTAGCGAGTGACCAATCGCTGCCGTAGAGACTTCACACTGACTATCAGGTCAAGGCTTCCTTCAAGAATATTGCAAGGCTAACTCCCTGCTCAGGTATCCGGGAATACTGCGTAATGCAGTGCAAATGGATCTAGAGTGCACCCGTTCGAACCTGCTCCGGCTGTGCGACGTTTGTGCAACCGCGCCGCCAATACTGAGCGGTTCCGACGTCTGCACTGCGTGCCTTCAGGATGCGTATCGCGCGGCTGAGCCGAGACACGGCGCGATCATGCAGGACAGTCAGTGTGTGGAATGTTTACGGAGAAAGAGAGAAAGAAAGAAAAACTGTAATGAAGGGGGATGTACGTCTGTACGCTGTTCATCTCCGATTCTAGTTGGATCAGTATCCAGACTATGATTCCTGAGCAGAGTACATGTCGCAATGTACATCGTAGAGTCCTACTCGCGACGAACACTAGACTCGAACGCTAAACAGAGTTTACAGATCGAGTGGGATGGGCAGGCCTACGTATCAAGCTTTTCGAACGGATGCACGTGTCCCAAGCTCCAAAACGACCCGTCTCCACACATCTCCCCGTAAACTGCTTTTCTATATCCGTCCACGCCGAAGTCGTGTACTACGAGCTGTATCCGTGCGTCCGCGACAATAGAATCGAGCTGACTCTGAGCGCCAAGTTCGCTGAACACTTTCTGAATAGTCGATTCTGGAGCGAAGAATATGCGCGCGCGGGATAGATTGGATAATGAAGAGAGCGATCTCAGGAAGAGCGCCACATTCATGGGAGTGGACCATCGCCTCTCAGTAGTACCGATGCAGACCGTCGCAGAAAGGTTACGCAACGCGTAAAGCGCCACGCACCCAAGCGGGTCAATAGCGTACTCCGCGTGTTCGAGATGCAGCGTCTCCGGAGTGGGCGGAAGTTGGAAATTTGCGGCGGCGACGAGGGTGACCATAAGTCGCCGCACGGCCGGTGTAGAGTATGCGAGCCACCACCCAACACTGGATTTTGGTGGAGGGTTTGGAAGATGACACGTACGCACATGTACCCCGGCCAGGCTACTCAGCTGCGCGAAGACATTGCCGTGAACCGCTGGAAACGGTGGAACGGGGAGCTTCACGCCGCCCCCAAAGACGAGAATGCGCACATGACTCGCGACTGACGGGTGCGCGAGTAGTCCGTGCCTGAGACCGTTGATGCGCGAGCTACGTCGAAAGCGCACGGTGTGGTACAAGAAAGGGGTGACTAGGTTCCAGAAGAGCTTGGAGACGCGAGCAAGGCGCGCAAGCGATCCGGTATCCTCGCGAGCGTTCAGAGTCTCGATAACACACAGCCAAAGCTCCGGGGGTAGGGGTGGCATATCGTGGCAGTGGTTCCAGGACAAGATGCGGGAAGATCCGCAGCACCTCCGGAACATTTTATATGAAGCGGGCGCAATGCAAGGGTGCAATAACGCGAGAATGAATGGGTTCACTTGGGGACGCTGACGCAGCGTATGCCCATCCATTATTGTAACACGAAGAGTCCATAGGGCACGTCTCCACGTAAACAGTAGCCGAACGCGTGAAGCACAAGCTGGATCCTCTCCTCACACATTGCAGGGCAGAACGCTCTGCATCACTTGCACACGTCGTTACAGTCGGGATGAGCTATCCGCTTGCGGCCAATGAAGCGGTCGAAACGAGATTGTGTTGGTATGGTATAGCAGATGATGAGAAAGGTAGAGCAATATGACGCCGCGACGGTTTCCCAACTTGCCTTTATACCGACGCAATGAAGCCGTCCAAGTAACTAAGCAGCCGAGTACAATTGTCCCGATGCGATGATCCTCCGCACAGATGAACACGGCGCAGGACGAACTCGTCATTACCAGGAATTCGTTGCGGCGTATAGAGCGGCACGGCGGAAATTCGTGAAACAGCCACGAAAGGAAACGTCATCCGCGGGATCGACCGACTTATCATAGTCCACAAGTACGACAGGAGCTGGGATGGGTCGCATGCGTCATAGCAATTGAGCGCGTTCGGAGCAGCTCAATATTGTAGCGATAAGTGCACCTGGACAGAGCAGAGCCTTCGCGCGAAAGAGACTGTGCACGGGTCATCGATCCGCGAATCCGGTCGCAGGCAGAGGTCGTATAAGAGGGCGGTTTCGTGTGGATCAAGTTGGCCTACTGCGTAGAACCGCACTCGTCATCTGCTCGTTGGGCTGGAACAGACTCAGGTGGCATCTTCACGGGGAAGGGCCACTAACGGCGCAGGCACATAATAAGATACACATAGCGTTCAAGAGACGCCTAAGTGCGCGTGCGAGATATAAGTGCGCGTGCGAGAAGGAGCGGTCGTCCAAGATCGAAGCTCGCAGAGGACGAGAGCATTGAGCAAGCGGGCGACAGGACGAACGACAGCACTCGCCTAACGGCGTCCGCGACATCCGAAATCAACGCAAGACAGACGTAGCAGCGAGCAACTTTCGCATTCACCACACCAAGAGCGTCGAAATATAGCGGCGTAGCAGCGTCGGTGGCGACGAAGATTCTAGGCAACCTCGGGCGGAACGACTGGCAGCAAGAGGTTCATTCACATCGCGAGGAAGTAGGGCAAGCCGAATCCGTCGCTGCTAGCCCTGCAGTCCTGGCGAACGGCTGATTGTGGGTGGATCGCGACGCAAATAACGCGCAAACTGGCCGAGCACCAGTTGGCGCAATAGAAGCTCTGAACGGGCGCCATGATACGGATCACAACGCGTGGCGTGGGTTATGTAGATCCTCGGCGCGTGTAGCGTGTACGTCGCGACGTGACGCGTGCGTCGTGGTACGAAAGAAAGAGCACTCTGCGGAGCCTGAACGCGCCGACCCGCTCTTTTCCTCCTTCCATCACCTACAACGAACCGGCTGCACACGCCAATGTGCCTATCCATCGATCTCTCAGTTCGTCTTCCGTGACAGACAGATTTGGAGAGCGCCTTATCATCTCTCTCGTTCTAGCTTGGCTGCCCTTTTATCCGTCCACCCTTGCGTAACTGCGGCTGTACGGTCCGACGACTCGTCTATCGCTCGCTGTCGCTCCGCTGAATCCTTCAGTTGCCGCCATACGGCACATATCGAGCTGGTCTCGGCGCTCGAATCCGGACTCGTCGTACTAATGCGGTCTCTTATGCCCTCCTCCCGCTGCAACCGTCACGCTCTGCTCAGGTTACGGATGCAAACCTCTGTGGAATGCCCACTGCTATCGTCGCACTTACTATATCTCACTGGCCTGACTTCAGCTCGTCTTTTGGCTATGAATAACCCTCTAGACGTTGTCCTGCTTGCATCCGCGTTCCCGCTTTACTCGATATCTTGGGTACACAAAGCTCTTCAGTACTGGTACTGGGGTGTGTCGTAAACTGTACAATCGGCCATGCGCATCATGCTGCCGTCCGAATAGCGGGTCCTTTCCGGATGACGAGTCTCAGAGTGCCTCGGGAGCCACGGTTCAACTCAGGACCTGACACGGTTTTGTACCTCCCTCAGTCTCGATATCCTGTTTGCTCCTCGCCTCGATATATAACCTGGCATGTATATCTGACGGACAGAACGCAAACATCGCTCTCCTCATCCGCTCACGACGCGCTCACACGCGCGGTCTTGTTTTTCACGCGTGGCAAGTGGTGCTGTACACAGTCACTTCTTCCACGATATTACTGGGCCACGGTGCCGACACCATGGATTCACCCCCAGGACGTTTACAAGGGTTACGTAGCGCTGTCGGTATTCCTGTTGGTATCCTATACCTTGACGTCACGAGCTCAATATAGCGCGGCTGCTACTCCGAGTCGTCCAGTCCCTGCAACACAGAATAGGTATCCGCCGGTTAGTGTCCTCTATGACGACCAACAGCTCTTCGCCTCGCATTCGTATAGCAGATGATGGGAGCGACAGATTCAAAGTACATCAAGTCGCTCTACACCAGGCTCCTTATAACCTTGCTCTAAGTTTCCAGGTGAGAAGGGTATAAGAGATCAGCTTGAATACGGAACTCCATCTCAGAACACCAACATGGTTCGCTCTCCTCATCTGCTCTTCCAGTCCCACAGCGAAGGACCAATAGAACTCTACGAGGAGGTCGAATCACAGTCGATGTCGGACTTCCCACATGTGTCGAACACGCTGCGGACGAAAGGCTCGCGTCAGCCAAGAATGAGATTGTCCCGTCAAAGGTCTAGGAGAGTGAAAACGGTTCAAACACGAATTACGATGCCGCGACATTCAGCCAGCGGCAGTCGGATGTCCGCGTGATGAACCACGTACACGAAGGCGGAGAGCTGCAGACCTACGCGGCCGATATGCCCGGACGAGGGAGCAGGTAGGACCAAATGAATACGGACAGCGCGGTACAATGAAGCGCAACTAGCATCAGCGAGCTTGGTCGAGTGCAACACATGACGACGGCCTGTCATGCTGCCTCCCGCGACCTATCGTGCGGTGTTTCGTGTGAAGTGTGACGCTAGGACAGTGGGAGGGTACCAGAGTTACGACGCCTGAATTCTGTACGGGATATAGTTGACCATCGAATGCGTTAGTGCACGAGGCGCTGTATCGGGAGGCGCATGAAGGTGTCCGTAAAGCCGCGAACGCGCCAGAAATCGAAATAACGCACGCGTCACGCTCAGCGACAGGTTCCCAGGAGCTTAGAAGCAACACACACGGCAAAGGATCGCTAAAAGAGCTGCCTCGGGAACAAAGCATGATCAGCTGCTGAACGGGCGAGGTGTGAAGCAGAAGAAAAGTCGGGCCGCAGTTCCCGGGTTCGTTCGTATATAGATGCTTTAATATCGTCGGACACTCTGCCATTAAGATTGCCGTCATCATCTGCTATGACAGGCGCAACAGAGTACGTCAAACCTTGGATTTCCAAGCTGGATCGTCCACGCCTCTGCAGCATCTGAGCGCGGCGTGAGGGACTCTGTGGTAGGCGAAGCGCCGTAAGATCAGCAAGAGAGTCGACTGTCAGGACGCGTTACGGTGAAGGTTGAGCCAAACCGGTCGTGCCGCACGACTCCACACCGACTGGGAGGGCTCGAATAAAGCCGGGAACGGACCTTCGTGCCGGAAAGGAGCCGAGCGCGCGTTCTATACGTAGTGCGACCCTAGGAGCCCGAGATCCTATAGTGCATGCGAGATCCAGGCGCAGGAGCGCGGGCGGTTTCGAACGGTCGCGGGTGAGCCTGGGGTGAGCGCAGGAAGAAAGAGCCGGATGACGCGTTCATTCTCCGCTCGGCGCTCTTGTCCTCGTCCGTCGCGCTCAACCTCGGGACGACGGCTCGCCTGCCTAACCCGCGCTCTGCCCTCTGTCTCTTTGACATTTTCCACGTCGCGCGCTTTGTTCTATCCAGGGCGACCTCTTGGCGCCACCTGACCCGGCATTAGGCTTTCCATCGCTTGTCGGCTGTCTGGCGCAGCTTGACGGCCCTGGAAACAGTTTCATAGACCATAGCGTTGCCGCCATCACATTATCTTCTGGCGCATACCCAGTTCTTTGCGTTGGTGCTCTATTTTGCGTAGGCCTTTTGCCTCTCACGCTCTTGACGCGGTACCGCATCAATCCGTCTGTCGTGCGCACAGTTCGCGCTCAGATATGCAGACAAATCCGCTCACGACGCCGATACTGGAGCGCGTGTGGCAGTTGCTGGAGTTGTGGGCGCGCGCTTCTTTCGTCTGTTACTCACGGCGCGCCGACCTATGGCACTTGGCTTTCGACCATCTTTCGTTGCCAGAAACTTCGTACGTCTACAAGACCGCGACCAGGCACTATGGCTTGTTTTCAAGTTGCCGTCTCGCAGTTTCACATTGCGCCAGCGTCGTAGAACTGCCGCGGCACCCAAATTTCAGCGCTCACTCTGTGTATTCCCGCTCCAGCCCATGCCCTGGCCTGTTCAGTTCGCTGACTATATGGTACTCCGTCTGCTCGTTTATAGTTGTAGTTGGAGTCTTTCTTGCCCTTTCGCGCTCTCGGGCAACCGTTTCAACAGTCTTACGCGGACGCGTACCCAGCATCACAAGAGGTGAATCTATTAGATCCGGGTTGGTAAACAAATACTGACAGGACCGTGTTTGCCGCTCTTTTAAACCAGCCACAACTGCCTAACTCGAGCGCAGGCTCTCAGACCACGCTTGGTCTCCACTGGCTCTGCGGCTTGTTTGAACGACCTTCGGCGGACGGGTCGTGGGCGATTCGTGTACGAGCTTGACGATGATCGACCGCGCAACCTGCTTCTTATGCAGCTACGCATCTGCGCCCTGCTATGGAACAGAACTGCCACTTCAATCGACGAAATCACGACACCCACTCCTTCTGATCCTGTGATGCTCGCTGCACTGCATCTACCTCGCACCAATCCATCCCATTCCTCGAGGATTCGTTCGCTGTACCTTCATCGCTGTTACCAATCGTTCAATGAGTAGAGAGAGAGAGAGAGAGTCGAGGGCGCTGCCGTGCTTAGTCTTCACTTCAGGTGTATTCTCGGCCTATCTCTCTGTCGCGAATGTTTTACGTCCCCAGATGTCGCGTCGCCGCGCAGACAAGAATCCGGTGCATAACATCATACTGATTGACAACACTGACTCGGGATACATTCTTCAAGCGGCAACAGACCACAGGTTCTTCAGACGAGCACTATGCATAACGAGACCGAGTGGGAATGCAACACGCGCGACATCTTCGGGGTTGGCACTGTCGAATCTGGCGAGACAGACGTGTCCTTTGGGTCTATCCACGAAACGTACGATGGCCTCGCCGGCGCCGAAGAGAGACGCGTCACGAACGACGTCGCCAGACGTGTACGGTACGAAGAACAGATCGTCGCGCGGCGGAGGGAGCGAGAGCTGCATGCTGGCGTCGGAGAACGTGGCGTGTACGGTGGAGGCGTTGGCGAGTGCGAGCCCGTTGTTGAAGTCGTATGCGATCCGAAGCGTATTATTCTCGTGCGCGATGCCCAACTCGTTCTTGGCAAATGCGAACGTGAGCGTCGCCGATGAGCCGGGGAACGCGACCTCGGCGGTGATGGGCAACACTCGCGAGTGCGGGATGTGCAAGACCGTTTTGAGCTCGGTGCCGGTACACGTTTCGGGTGTGACGATGTACCACAGCAATACGACGAACACGATTCCGAATATTCCAGATCCGATGAACCTCGTACCGATATCCGATTGCGACCGCTCCTTGAACTTGTAGGACCGTTCCACGATGAAGACGCCAAGTAACGTAACAACTGCCCACATGGCCAGGATAACGTAGCTGGCAATGAACGTATCAATCGGCTCCATTTCGGTTCCAGAGTTAGGTATGGCGCTCCACGCGGTTTGGTTCTTAACTACGTGGCAGCAATATCAGTCTCGCGGCGCGACCAAATTCTAGAAGAGACGTTCTCACATGCGAGGAAAAACCTTTCGAGCACAAGCGCCGGCACGAGGAGTGCCTGCGAAAGTTCAGCTACGGAGAACGACGCAATGGGCCATACGCACCCATAATGCGATGAACTGTCCACCCGACTGCCCCAACGAGGGTCGGGTATAAGCCGAAACGTCTTCCTCGCTGTCGCCGACGGTCACAGGCAACAGATTTTCCTGGTCGGGAGACATGGGAGTAGAAAGATAAGCTGCGCAGAATGGGGAAGTGGGAATTGCCGTTTTTTATCGAGCAAGCGCCGTTTTGGTTTCGGGCCGAAAGTAGCGTAATCGGCATCGTAGCGCGCGACGGCACGGAAAAGGAGTGCGCTAGTGCACGTTGGCAATACGGAGGATTCGCAACATGTTACTCGATATTGTGCGCTACGAGATCTCTCGCGAGGTTACCATAGCTGAACAGGTACCTGTCCGAAGACATCCCGGATTCCATCGTAACTAGATGCCGTACTGAAGCCGTACGAGAATCCAACTCGAGGCACAAGCAATTGTAAGTGGGTGGCGCCATAGAGTACGACAAAGCTGCAAAGTACGGTGCGCAAGAGAACAAAGGCCAGCGCAACGAGGAAAGAAGCAGACAGATGAAATCCAATTTTGAGTGGCAGTGAGGCCGCTAACAGAAACGCGCCAAAGATGGGTGAGTTTGAAGAGAGCACACAGCAACACACCGACGTACGACGAGCTAACAGCGAGACAGCTGCGACGTCGAAACCTGGAGAGCGGGCGCGCACCCCACCAAGTGTCCCCATGAAGCATAGTGCGCAACTTCGCGTCTTGTGAGCCATCAATTGACGCGATGAATGGAAGGCGCGAGCAGACGGCCAGGCGGAGAGTACACACACCGACCGCATGCGCTGCAGTTTGACGTTGAACTGCAGAGCCGTCCACTTCCGCGATGAGCATAAACACGACGAGAGCAAGAAGGGCAGCGAAAGTCCGCGTCTGTTCGACCGTTCCGGCAACGCGTCGTGCGCGTTGTGGAGGTCTGTGGCGCGCGCAGAGTGTAACGGAAGACTTGAAGTGCAAGCGCGCCCATCGCCACTCGAGATCGCGCGAGTCTAGTGGCGTAGCTCATGGCGGACGGTGCAGGTGCGACGCGTACGCCGTGGAACGGGAAGAAAGAGCGTCGAGCGGAGCCCGAACGCGCCAACCCGCTCTCTTCCTCCTTCCGCAACTTACCGCTGGGCACAGGCCACCGCAATGCCCATACCCTTCCATTCAGTGTGGGCACAGTTCAGCAGATGATGAGGGCGGTTTACACTCTGCAACGTCCCTTGCTTGCGTCGCTTTTTATCGCTTTTTATCCGCTTCAGTTCGATTGTCAGACGGTCCGCTGACCGCTGCCTGGTCGACTCCATTTCGCTGGCGTTCTATATACGACGTTCTGAACCTCCAAGCGGTACGGCAAGTGCTGCGCATTCGGGAACCTAACTTAACCGGATCAGTACGGTTTCTAGTGTTCCTAGATGTGTGAATCCCACTCGAACGTCTACGGCAGTGTCCTCTGTACACCGTCGCCGGGAGAACATCACCGGTCCGGTCATGCGCTTGCCATCGCTATGCTATACAGTAAGTATATGAACCCGCAGGCACCTTGCAACCGCAATCGCAATCCCACGCTCTCATCATCTTCTAGTTCACCATCTACAGTACTACAAAGTCACCCATATTGTTTGCACATCGTCAGAGCACCCTTTGCGACGATGCTCTTTCACACAAAAGTTGCCGACCATGTATCCTGATAGGCGGCTCTTGCACGCTCGTCCATTCGCGATACGGACTGGATCTGCAGCGATGCGGTGGTCAATCAACGGGCGGAACGAGCGCGTTGCTGATGCCGTATACGTCGCTTCTCTCTTACGTCAGGCTCGGAAAAGAATAACACGAGGTTCCTTTTCCACTCTTCCGGAATTGAAGGGCGCCTGTCCGTATAGCAGATGACGAGAGCGTCAACGAGCAATGTGAGCGCAGCCGCGGATAGCGCGCGCTATAACGTGGTATTGCGGTCCGAGTCATCCTTCTGTTCTTGCTGTGGGATCTAGCATCATCATTTGCGTCCTATGCTGTATCCTACTCAGCCTGTTGGTCTGTTCTTAGATATGTGGCTCGCAGGAAGCGCCACCGTGAAGTTCTCGTCCCGGTAATTTCACGTTCGTTCCATCCACATGTCCGTCGTTTCGGGATGGGATTGGATGAACGGTCCGATGAGTCGATGCGCTTGCTGTAGCTAGATATGAAGCAGCAACTGGAAGTAACTATTAGCGGCAATGGCATAACAACGCTCCCATCATCTGCTGGATTATCTGCAGGAAGCCGAGTCCTCTAAGCATCGCGGGCATATCGACAAAGTACACATCAACGGCATGGGCCTTACATTGCCACTGCTCTATGAATTTGAGGTACGGAATGGACTTAAGCGCATGATAGAGCGGTCGGGGACAAGAACTCCTCGTTTAAGGGACCTCAAATTGAGCATCGTCCGTAATCTGTCGCCATCAAGAAGCTGTCCCCGGCGAGGGTGCGAAGACGTGCATATCATGATCATTGTCCCGCGGTTCGCAGCAGACATCGAGATCTCAACTTCAATATATAGTAAGACCTGCCCTAAGCGCGTCCCATCCAGCCATCACATGGAGCTCGCGGTGGTCATCTGACATTCTACATCAGCAGGTTGACAGTGCCAGTGATTCGATCATTTAACGAGCGAGGTCGTAGACTGAAACACGTTCGCCGCGTCCTTCCGCAACCTGGGAAAGGGAAAATGCACTCGGGTCTGCGAGGGGACAGCAGAATGAGGGGTGTAAAATCCGAGCAAACCGCCCACGAGTACTGGGGTGGATTGCGATGCCATTTCGATGCTAGCGCGAGTGCAATAGGAGACGAGGAGAGCCACAGCGGACGCCATAGAAGATCGCCGTAGTAGCGTTGCCTCGGGTACAGAGGGCTGCTTGACAACAGGCGAGGAGAGCAGCGAGTGCCGTCTTGGATCGGACGCAAAGCAGAGGAGAGTTCGGAACGCACGTCCCGGATTTCGATAGCGTATAAGTATTCGCGGTCTGCTCGTGAAACAAAAAGATACACAAAGCTCTCGAGACTGCCCTCATCATCTGCTGATACTGGTTGAACAGCGTGCAACATATGGGTCCATGGGATATCGGCCCATGGATCCCGGTGGCGTGTGGGGCGCAGTGTGCAGCGACGCCGTCTACGGTTTAAGAGGCGCAAAGATACAGCCGAAGTCGAGCTGGTCGGGCGGATTGACTGGTATAAAGCACTCGGCGCAACAACCAGATACCAGGGCGGGAAACCGCGCCGCGTGCAGGAGAAGGAGTCGAGCGCCTGTAGTCGCGTTCCATAGCGAGTATGCCCGCGTATGGAGTAAAAATTCAGACCAGACACAGAGGGTGTACGACAGGTAGACGATGCGTGACGAACGGCGGGCCGAGCGACTCGAGCGACGCGTGGCCTGCCGTGGTGGAGGACAGACTTTACGCCGCATTGGGACATCGACAACCCGCGCCAGAGTATCTGATAGAACAGAATGGTCGATTGTTCAAAGTGAGCATCCAAAGAACGGGCGTCACTAAGTGGTCGTGCGTGTGCGGAGGAAGGCAAGGCCGAATGACGCGTTCATTCTCCGCGCCGCGCTCTTATCCTCGTTCTTCCCGTTCCCGGTTCTCGACGGCGGCTCGCCGCTCATCTGACCGACTGTCGCGCACTAAATTATGGCCCACTGCGCGCTTTGTGTATCTGCAGGGACGGCGGCGTCTTGGCCCCACCTCGCGCAACGATGCGCGTTCCGTCGCAGACTTGCTCCAGTCTCCGTTCCGCACACCTTGAACGCGCTATATTGGGAACAGTCTGATCCTGCGCTTTCCGTCGCTCAAGGGCTACACCCGTACGGTCGTACCAACATCAGTCTGACCTTCGGATATTTGGGCAACGCTTCCCCGTTCGTGCGCTGATGACGACAACTCGGTGCGCTCTCATATCGCCACGACCAGGTCTTGCTCACTTTCCGTATTCCATCCTCTCAATATGTCAGCGCCTCAAACGTCAGGCACGTATTTCGCATCCACGGCCCAGGCGGATCGGTCAGCGACTACTTCTCACGCTTTACGATCGTGCGGTTCTCCATCCTACAACTTAGGGCGCACATGATCCCTATTGGAAAGGTATCTCTCCTGCGAGCATCGTGGTGCTCTGATGCATGGCGACGGTTGTGAAGAATCTGTATTATATAATAGCAGAAAGCAGATGATGAGAGAGGAAATTTGATACCAAGACGGTACTTTCAGCCCCTCTTTATACCCCTCGCCTTCTCGGACGACGCGGAAGTCCTGGTACTACACAGGCCACAGTCTTCCGGTATTCGAAGCTGCGGGATCTGGATATTGGACCCTCGTGTCTCCTGCTCTTCGCGAGAGGGGAAATATGACGCATGAGTCGCCTATGCTGTATCGCCAGATCTAGAACTACTGAATCTACCCGTGAGCCTGGTACAGCCGCCTCCGACATCTGAGACTGAGCCTTTCGGCCTCGTACGAACAAGGTCGAGCATTGATTGTTTGGAAACGCCCCCATTAGGAACAGCAGTTGTTGACGCTCGTCATCCGTTCATCAGAACCTACACAATTCTCAATAAGGAATGCCCAGTGTAAGACTGTCCGATGACGGTAGCAGATGATGAGAGCGGTCATGGTCGATGAAACTGCATCCACCAAAACCACATTTGCTCTTATAGACCGTTCATCGGGCCGAAGAGGCAGAGAGTTATGTGCTCTCAAAATCGGTCAGGAACCCCGCTCTGATCGTGCATTGTATCAAGGGACAAACTGTGCTCTGGTTCAGGTCCACACTCGCGAGCGCTGCTGTCTCCCGAGTCCCGGACAGTACGCGACACCATTAACGTGGGCGCAAATGCTGACGAAGTGGAAAACGAAAGAAGCATGGACTCTTGGACGTCGACTGTAGTGTCCATCCCCAGCGCTCGATTCGTCCAGAACGTTCGGCCCTGTTTCGCGATGTAAAGCAGATGACGAAAGTAGTAGTAGTAGTAGTAGACGAGCTTGTGGTCCTACACAGAACAGCTCGGAGGTCTCGACAGCGCAGCGCACCGCGCCGGAAACCTCGATCAACCGGTAGACTGTTCGGACGGCGATAGAGTACAGTCTGTGTACATTTATCCTCCTTTCACTCCCGGGCGGGAGGAATCCACCGCGGGAATTAAAAGGGAGCATGGGGACTACGGCCCTACGGACGCCGGTTTGCCACTAGCAGTAGTCCTTCCGGGTTCAAGTGGAGCAAACACCTCGAAAGTGATTCACTCTCACTGGCATTACTGTATCTGCGTCCGCGTCGGATCTGCACAAGACTACAACTCCGTCTGGGGCGAGAAAGAGATGGTCCTATCGTGCGAGGAATAGCATTGATTGAATATAGCGCGTGCGCGCGAGCAGGTAATGGGTGGAGGATAGTGCATGGGGGATCAAATGGGCCAAGTTCGAGCATCGGAGCATAACGGTTTGCAGCGTCGGGCGGCCGTGGGTGAGCGCGGGAAGGAAGAGCCGGATGACGCGTTCATTCTCCGCGCGCCGCTCTTGTCGTCTTTCTCACCACACCGGCCACTCGACGGCTTCAAAACCCTCATTTCGATATCTGCTGCGTTGCATCCTCCTGGCTTGTTGCGCACTCTGGAGGCATTCTTCGACGCGTTCCATCGCGAGCGTGCTCCAGTCGTCGTCCCGCGCGCGCGACACGATCTAATGTCCGTCGTCCCGCGCGCGCGACACGATCTAATGTCCGTCGTGTCACTTCGAACGCGAATGGGCCCGATCTTCCCTCTTCTTCTGCACATTTGTCCTGCGACTTCATCACTTCCAACAGCGGAACTCTTCGGGCGTTGGTATAACCCTAACTAAGCAGTCGTAGTCCTATAGCGAACGCTCCTCTCAACTCCCAAATACTTGTTGGTCAGTGGTGACTAGCTCCTAGGTGTGTTCTAATCACCGTAGGTGAACTACGTCCCGTCACCAGTACGGGCAGTGCGCGCAGCATTCGGCGGTACCGGATGAGCGCATTCGCCTGTTTTGCGTCATCGCTTGGTGATACTGGCCCACAGAACCACGGACATGTCCCTGGCGGTGCGGTCCCGATGCACTGAACTGATAGTGACAGCGAGGTGTTCAATGAACATAGCTCATAGCTGTTCCTCTTCGCAATGGAATGACATCGCCGGCATTTTGGACACCCGTAGATCAAGGACTGGGCTTATCATTTCAGCGATTATGATAAATAGATGGGCGGCGACGACTCCTTTTTTCAGCCTCAGGCACTGTTTGCGTGACACTTGTCAATGAAGCCGGCGCACTAAGCTGTAACAGGCTGTGACCCATACTGAGTATAACATCTGCTAACACGGGTTGATGAATGATCGGCTACTGTACGTGACCTACATATATAGGGGCAGGCCCTGGAGGAAGGCACTGTCTCCGTTCACCCGATTTCCCGTTTTAGATCGTGCCTCTTCGTACCAGACCTGTGCCTCGATCATGCGGCGAGCCCTTCAGACTAGAGTAAGTCATGAAAAGCATCGCTTGCGTTCGCGGGATCTCACCTACAGACAGGCCCAAATTGTTTCACATAAAATGAGTGGGACGATGGAGCCGGTGCTGTTTTACTACGGTTCACGGTCTTCCAGTCACATTATACCTACCTCTCACGTGTACCCCAGGCAGCAGTTTTATACTTCACGGCTATTTAGACTGCTACGACACAGTCATTACCCAGGGATCTATGCCCGTAACCAAGGATGGGTGTAAGATAGTCGGAGCATGGACCGGTGTGGATCTCTCAGAGACGACGTTTCCGGTCCATGGTCCGTTCGGCGAAGATCCAATGTGGTTCTACATGTCCTCTGGGCACGATGATGAAGACTTTGCTGTGGAGCCTGCGAGCTATCATGAAGAGTACGCTACTCCCAAGCTTGCGAGATCTATTATATTCATATCTCTCATTCAGAGGTGGATACAACGAATCGAGCACCGAAACGAGTGAGCAGCATCTTGCCAGCGACACTCTGATCGTCATTATTGCTAACCCTTATAACAATTCAGCCTCTTACCCTCAGCAAGACCCAGAGGCTGACTCGCTGCTCAACGCAGAGGACATCAAGATGCTGAAAGAGATAGGTGCGATGATTTCTTGCTACTCACATTGGTATTGACTCGGAAGAACAGAACAGAGTACTCTCATTTTGGGAATTGCTATCGGGTTCTGCGCCGTGCTGGCTGTCAGTATCATCGCGTTTATGCTTTACCGTCGGTACCGCAGGAGAGCCATGGACCGCGGTCGACCACGACCATTACCGCCCCCGAGGGTGGGCGCACCGGCTCCCAGCAGTGGGGCCATCAAGGGAAGGGACACGAGGCTTCCTCAAACACCAACTGTAGTGACTGGAGATATCAATCCCGAGAATGCGCGCGTGTGGGAGGCATTGGTTGCGCTGCGAAACGAGATACGGGAAATGCGTGAAGGGGACACTGCGGAGGCGTTACCCCAGTACGAGCCGCAGGAGTAACGACCTGACTCGTAGTTGTGGACCATGGGGAGCGGAACGCGAGATGTTTTTAGAATTAGAGCTAGGAAGCGCGGACTAGGGTTGTGGTTTCGGACGTGACTGACTGACCGACCAGGACATGTGCGCTGATTCTGGAGCTGTCATGTCTGATAGGATGAGCTCAGCGGGAGAGCGGGAGAGCAGTGAGATCGTATTGAGTTGCCGTCCTGTCAAGATACAGTCAACTCCCTCTTAACCCATAGCTCTCATAACCCATACATCTCACTAACCCATAGCTTTTGGCCGTTTCCCAAGTCGGGAGATAGTCCAAACCCATACCATCCTCATATCCCATAACCCATGGGCTCTCCAGGTCGTAACCCATATATTAGATAGCAGGGCGGAGACGGGAAATACTTGTCATGAGCCTCTGATGATAGCATTTGTGCCTCTGAACGGCCAGGAAACTGTTTACACGGAACAGGGGCATTGTACACTGACGACACGTCCACATAACTGCTCGATACTTGGGCCTCAGCCTACCCGCACTCCTCAGGGTTCGGGCTCAGTATGTAGGCGCCCAGTAAGCGCCCATTCTCTAGACCCATAGTCGCCATAACCCATTGCTTCAGGCCCTTCCCAAAAGCTATGGGTTAAGAGGGAGTCGACTGTAGACACGTGAGATGTCAAGAATAGAGAAGTACAACCGATCGCGGCCCGAACGTAAGGTGGCGAGGAGAACCGGGAAGCAAAGCGGAATAAAACGGAGGATAAAAGTGCTGCGCTGCTACCCTTCGAGGAACGGATACCGCTCTCGTCATCTGCTACACTGATCTCACAGATGCAAAGATGCAACGGCCTATTATTCTCCAGGCAGACGTGCCAGTGGACGAAGGTGAAAACCTATCACAGAACCACCGGATTGACGAAATACGGAACACTCGAGAGAAAATGGGAGAGGCATGGAACACGCAACGATGCACATGGCGTCAGACATGTCACCTATTGTATCTAGTCCGAAGAATGGGTTGCATAATCGCGAAAGGAGACGCGGCAGAGACAGAAAATACAACTTGAAGTTGGGCAAGGTAGAAGACAACAGGGCACAGTGAATCCAGACTGCCCGCATTATCTTCCACGCGTTTAGTCGCATAGGATTATCGTGAGAACGATGTCACGGTACTGGAACCATGCCGTCCAAAAGATCGGCAGAAGAGCGGAAGCTGGAGATCCTCGCTGAAAGACCGCTTGTCCCCATGAACACTCGAAGGCCTTGCTACTACGCACGCGCTGTTAGTAGAGTGACTACAACGAACCCAGTGCAGCGCGGGAATGGGAGCACACGTTGACCTCAGCGTCGTCGCTCGGCTCCTGGTAATCAGGTTGTACGTACAGTGGAAGAGTGGTACGGCCGTGATACGGCGTCGGGTAGTCCTCAGTCGAGATAGTCTGACAGAGACAAGCAACCGAGCACGGGCCGGACACGTAACGGAGAAGAAGGGCGGTGGAGCCGGACTGAGGAGGACCCGGGAAAAGACAGACAAGACTGGAGTATAAGAATGCACTGCTGCTGCGATATAATGCAGAATATGGATACTGCACTCGTCATCTGCTACACCAATCCCACAGACCACGCTTCAAAGGCTCTATCGCGCTACAAGCACCGTCGCGAGTGAACGTAGCGGGAAACCCGTCACAGTCGGGTATGCACAGATACTATGGACTATTCGACAGAGAAAGAGAGAGGCTCGCGAAGCGTGTACGCCGGGGAAAACATGCCGCCCAGTCGTTCGTAACGCTTAGACCGAGCGAGTCAGGGGTGACGAAACACGCGAACCATGCGCTAGAACAAAAACGCGCGCGAAAATCGTGAATGTGGTGCGGCGGCAAAACCAGGTTCTGTCGATGTTAGCCATCCGCGCATTCTGAGACGACGGCAGCGGACGGGGCAGGAAAGAGGAGCGCGTGCGGAGATTCGGCCCGCTGCCCCTCGTTTCCTCTTCCCTCGCAAGCGCATTGAGGTCACCAGATGAGTTCAACGCAAAGCTACAGTAGACCGGCACGGCCGATTATGGAGAGAGAGAGAGAAAAAAAAAAGAGGATGAATGAGAGCGTCAGGTTCAATAGCGACGTGGAAGCGTTGGGCACCTGAACGGTATTGCCACGCGACAGCGTCGGGCGTCATAGTCGTCGATACGAGTCCAGATTAGGCTGTGGCGCCCAAACGTGTGGATCCGTAGATGGATAGGGCGTGCGCAAGCGCAAAGACGCGGTCAGATGCAAGCAGATGGCGGACAGAGTAGAGCCAGGTTTAGCTATCGCCGTTGAGGAAGGACAAACGCGCAGTCGCCCGACGGATTCCAGCAAGATTAGGAGGGAAACGACAGTGGGTCGACGCACTGCTGCTGTATTCATCCATTTGGGCGCCGTACAGCGCACCGTGTGGAAGATGTCCGTGCACAGGAAGCCGCATGCCGATGCGCATGGTCGAACAGGGCTCTTCAAGCGCGTACCCAGTCGAGCTGTCAGGCAGCTTAGAGGGGAGCGCGAGTCGCAAGTCTGGACATATAAAGGCCAACGATATCGCACAATGTGCAGAACTCGGACCGCCTGGTCGCTTGCAGGTCGTAGATTGGTTGACGAGGGTACAGCGCGCGGTCGAAGAAAAAAATCGGACCAGTCCAGAACTAGCGGTTGACCATAGCAACCGCGGCGCGAAGGGTCGAAGACGCGTTGAGCTCTCGGGTGACCTTTCTTTACGCAGTAATTCGGGCAGCGACGATTCACCTAGCGTGCGCGTCACGGTCGAGAACGAGAGCGAAAAGCGCCCACGGCTCTTTCCGCTTCTTGTCCTCATACCGCGCCACAAGCACATGGCGTCTTTACCACCAGAGCTATGGGTGTCGATCGTGCACCATTTCCATCTTTCTAGTGCCACCAGGTCGCTTGCGAGCCTCGCCCAGGTCTCGCAGTTTTTCAACGCTCTGGCAACACCTGTCCTTTACCACACCGTCCGCTTTCGACGCACCGCTCAAATACCGCTGTTCAAGGACGTCATTACCGCACGTCCTGAGCTCGCAGAGCGTGTGCGCATCATCGTGCTTTCGCGGGACATTGTGGATATCCCTATCGCTCCCCTTGTTGCGAATTGTCAATCCGTCTTCGGGCCGTGTACAGCGTTGCGCGGCGTACACATTCGCGACGGACACGTGCCCCACCCGTCTAACGAGGACTTCTCGCTCGAAACTCGCACGTGGCTCTCGGATCCGACTCCTGCGGTGCGGTGCATGCTCCTCACGTACGACGTATCTGGGGACCAGGGACGTTCTCCCGCTCTGGCGTAGCACGCAATATCGATCCTACACTGATCAAGCTCCCCCCGGGACTCGAAACGCTGCACATCGAGCGTCTAGTCTAGAATACGCAGACGGCCAACTCGATCCCGTCCAAGCGTGCGACACGCTACGAAACCTCTCCGCACGCGTGGTCGTGGACGACGTCCCCCGCGAGCTATCGCACTTCCGAATCAAAGCGATATGGCATGTGTGCAGGTTCCTATCGGCTATCGTCCAGTCCAAATCGCAGTTATCCCGCGTGCGGATATTACTTCCGTCGTCTGCGCTGGTGCACGAGGTTTATGATGAACTCGACAGACGCGATGATCTACAGCAGATACTAGCGGATGAAGAACGGGTACAGATCGTCGTCTACGATTTCGGGTCAGAGGGGTATGCGCAGGCTGTTTATGCCGAGATGTGTGGGGACGAAGCGCTCTGGAGTCTCGGTGTCCCTGAGAAGCTTAGAATTGCCAACCTGAGGTAGTTTCGTCATTGCAATCTCGCTAATTCATTCGGCGCGCGCTGTAGAGCTCTGAATCCGTCTGAATCCGATGTAGTACTATAACTTGACGCTTTCACTACATAGGTCCGAGCCTTCCGTCTCGCGCTCAAATTCCTCTTCATCTAATCTAAAGGGCACCAAAGCGGAGCGACATGATAAACGATAGGCGTGTACGAATGTTCACGTGGGAAAACTTGACGGAACCGATTTGGAGACTCGTGGTGTGTGCGCGCTATGCGGGCATGTGCCACTCGGCGTATAACGGAATGGCGCGTTCGAGTCCCAGATGTCGGGGAGGCCGCGAACAGACGATAACCCGGCTCATGAGCCCCACCGCACGTCCTTTGGTGCACAACCTTAGTTCGTGGAGCACGCCGCTGAATGAAGGGGAATTCGATAAGTATTTTCTGTCTGTGTGCGGGACTCCACTGTGCCATAATGAGGGACCGCATGGAACTGTCTAAGCTTGAGCAGATGAGAGTGCGGTACAAAATTTAAGTCTGAGCATGTTGAATTCTACAAGCCAGGCTTTTGTACTTCACGATCTCGGGAAAACGGCCCGATGTACGCATCACGATATTAGTGAAGTTGCTCCAGCGTCTCGCGAGAATTTAGGTCTAGTAGTTATCTCGCTCCAGCCGGAGTCTGAGAGCCTACACTGCGCAGGTACTATGTAAGCTTCTACTGTATTCCCGTGTACAGACCCTTGTGAGCGCCGGTATCCATAACTTGGTTCGATCAAGTCATGTACCTCACAGAAGCGTACGCTACGGCGCAGCCAAATTTGGGCAGTACTACCGTGGCACGTCTCCATTGAGAAGGAGCGCCCACGGATCCCAGGAGAGCTTCGAAGTGGCGTGACTGTGAAGCCAGCTCCCGAGTACATCTGGTCTCACAGAAGTAACGAGTTGATGAACTTAAAAGGTCCCAAACCATTTTTTGTTCAGAATGCGGCAGGCAGGTATCTGGTTTCCTTCCACTGCTTCCACTGAGCTTCGTTCGCGGTTGGGACACGGGCGAGTCGACAAGTGAGATTTGTACCAAAAACCCAGGTCGACATGTAAGTACTTACCCTCTGATAAGTGCACAATTGCGAGTGATAATGACCTTAAAGCGTTGATATGATCGCGGAAACACGTGTCAGTACTGGTAAGCATCCCTAAGTCGCGAACCTGACTATGTAAGAAGGGATGGTACCGTGCAGTGAGATCACACGTCCAAGGTGGCTAGAAGCGATAGGTCGTTGATACACGCAGCCCGCGCCATCATAGTTGACTGCGGCTCGATGTTGCAGATTCAGACGCAAAAGCGAAGAGCGGAGACTTGACCGTGGCAAGCTTTAGCCCTAGCTTGGGCGGAGACCATGTTATGAAAGATTCTTTCCTGCCCGGGGGTGATAGCTGATGATGAGAGCGCTTGGTGTAATTTCAGCCCGAACATTGCGTGACAGAGAGCACTGGGAATCCCACTTTTAAGGATTCCTGTCGTACCACTCCTGCTCCAACGGAATCCTGTCCGGGCTCCCACACGGGTACAACCAGTTCCGATGACTGACGGACGTCAGTTTGGAATTCTCATAAAATGTGCAGAAGCGGCTAGAGGCAGAGCATCAGTGATTGCCCTCATCATCTGCTTCAGTGTCATAACAGTTGTGCCTACAAGACTCGTAATATGATCCGGTATGGTTCTGTCTGTCGACTCTCATGGACCAGAAAGGAGAAGCGCCCAGACACTGTGCGCAGATAGAGGGTACTCGTCCGCGCTGTCTGACAGCGGCGGCCGAAGAGACTCGAGCTGCCACCGAGGGTCGATGCGCGAGAGACGAGAAACGGCGACAGACGGTGAGGATGATACGTGCCGGTCCTCGCAGAACGTATTGAGACGGAATCCAGATACGCCTACACACCGGCGTTTGTCAGAGCAGCAACTAGGCAGCACCGGCGTAGGTTGAGCGCGACGCGCGTACAGCTCGCCCGCGGTACAGGACATCTTGAAAGAATTTGCGCAATAAGCACGCACGGTACGGCAGAAAGACGTCGTCGATAGATTACTTCACGAACGGCGGGAGACTGCGAGCTGAACATAACTTTCGCGAGCAAGGCGCAGCAAGCACAGTCCGTCGCCAGCCTGAGCTCTTCGAGCGCGTCCTGTCCGAATCGAGCTAACGTCGAGGTGCCGCAGAGGGGCCTGTACTGCGTTTCCAACGTCAGACGTCGAGCAGGAAAGTGTCGGCGCGGAACATCGGATGGACGGGAAAGAAGAGCGACGAGCGAAGCTCGATGTCGCCCGATTTCCGCTTTCCTGATCCAGTTGTCATGCCCGACGTACATCGTTCGTTGACTCTTGCGCCGACGACGACTGGGCCTGCGCCGCGATATTGCTGGATGACGGCGGAGGTGTAGAGTGACTCATTGTGTGCTCTGTGCGGTGCATTGCGCCGCATTCCAGGTTCGGGCCCGAATGCCGGTCCGGTCTGACAGGCCCCGCTCGTCAAGGTCTGACCTCTGAGGCATCGGAAGTGACAACCCGAGGCTCAGCCCATCTGACGGCCATCTGACAGCCATCGGTGCCAACACTGCATTGCGGATGACGCGGAAGAGGGAAAAAGACACCGATGACTCGATTTCCGTCTTCGTCATCCATGACGATGTTTTGTATCTGTGACCATGTATACAAGCAGATGACAAGAGCGGCCCGTTGCAGCGAGTCCTCTTCAACATTGGCTACCCTCTTATACAACTCTTCGCACAGGTCGGGAGTCTGTACGAGAAACTGAACGGTGACTCCTGTACAAGGCAGGTTCGGCGGTCGGCGCGAACACACGTCGCGGGAAAAGGTTGTTGCAAGACACTACACAGAAGCACTGACGCCCATTGGGCCCTACTTGAAGAAGTATATATTTGTCCTGCTTTCAAACAAAAGGATGGTCCGCGTCGCTCTCCTCATCTGCTATCAACCCGCCAACAGACCCACATACTTAGACTGGAATTGCGTAGTTTTCGATCGCCATTCGACAATTTCAGACTGGGTACAGCGGTTCATACGACTGGAAACAGGAAACGATGAACTCGACACGGAGAAAGGGTGACAGTTGGAGCACTGTCTCTCTGCCGTTTTTTTTTTTTTTTTTTGGATCAATTTATTGTCCATGAGGCTGTGCCTATGTAGACATTACATATGTGAGAGCTCGTATGGTAGTTCTGCAGAGTGGTTCAAAGAGTCTATCAGGGTGCAACCCGTTATGGCCAGCCACTCGCACACGGCGGACATGCCGTTTGACACCCGCTCCCCGTCCATCTTTGCGCGGGGATCGGTGCGAAAGGGACGCTCGGTTTCGCATAAATGGCGAGGTCACGCCGCAGCATTGCGACAGACTCCTTATCGCCCTCGTCATCTGCTTAGTATGGAACAGGATCGAAGGTGTATCACAAACGGGGCGACGCGAACTTCTAGTGAAGATAGAAGATTCATACGTCAGACCAGGGAGTCAGGGACAGCGCCATCACTGCACATACTCCAAGCGACGAGACCAGAGCAAAGCGCGAGTCGAGCGGTAAGATCGTACCGAGCAAGTCAGATGTTCGGACCGTATTCAGCTCGCCGTGACATGCGCGCTCCTGATGCATAGCGCGCGGACAGGAACAGGCCAGATGGACGCACTTTGGGCAGGGGCTTTTCAACCAGTCAGAACGAAACATGTGCCTTTTGGACAGGCAGGCAAGGGGGCGAGGTGTCGGAAAAGGTGCTGAGCGAGCCACAGATTTACACGGCGCGATGAAGGACAGAATACGGTCGAAGGAAGCACCTGTGCGTCGAGTGTGAGTGGTGACGGACAGGACATTCGAACAGCGGGAGTACGACGAATGGAGTTTTGGAGACCGGCGCGCAGGATCACGTCAGCCAGAGCTTGAGCCTGCGCGGTCGTTAACACGGTATATGAGGACAGCGGATGAGCAACACGCGCGCGTGGGTTGGCAGGGTCAGCGCGGTTTATCAGACACGAACTGTCGTAGGCGCACTGAAGACAGATTATACGCTTGTTGGAGAAACAAGATAGTCTGTAAGTTCGTGGACGCAGGCTAGGCCACTTTTACGCGCGTCGCGACGTCCGCGCGTTTCTCCCTCGGTCGATATGACGACACGTAGCTTTGCTGCGAGCATACGCGCGTGGCTAAGACGACGAGACATGCGTATGGGTGACAACAATGAGGCGCGTGTAGGGTAATGCACGGCTGTGAAGCATCGGCGGGCGGACGGAAAGAAAGAGCGCTCAAGCGGAGCTCGAACACGCCAACCTGCCGTTCATCCTCCTTCCATAATCTTCAGGTCAAGTAGAAGGCTGATGCAATCTTATTTAATGGATCTTCGTTCTTCTTTTGTGTCCGTGACACATAGCAGATGCTGAGAGCGAAATGTCATCTGCCCTCCCGCCCATTTTCGTTTGCTCTTTATCACATTTTGCGCTCACTTGTGTTGTTTACGGTCCAAGAGTTCAACGCATGATTGATTGCTTACAGAATTCTTCGCATGCTGTATAGTATACCGCCTCGAGTTACCGAGCGGCGCACTGCCTGGTGGTGTTCCCGTCTCCAATTCAGAGTTCTCTTCCTCCCGTCACGGACCGGTTTGTCTCTTGCCTGACAGAATATTTCAGCTCAGTCAACCTCCTTACAGATAGAGCGCGTGTCTGTGCCCAAGTTGTGGGTACTGCGTCGCGTCCACGACGCAGACTGGTCGCTCTACCCGAATGCGCTACTACACCGAGGTTTCTTGTACTAGCAGTATGGACGCGGACTACAAATAGTATCTTTCTTTGGTACGGGCTTAGTCCTGTCGTGCCAGTTCTCGGGGGTTCGTTGGTTGTGCGCCGGTTCGCAAGACACCGCAAGGAGAGGGTCCGTACGCCGCTCATTGGTCGCACGATGAAGATCGCGCATTGTGCTTCTGCCTGTCACTTCAGGCCGATATAAAGCGCGCCCCATCCGTGCGCCTAAGTCCGACTTATAACGAGTCGCACTCATCATCTGCTTTAGACTTCCTCACAGACACACCGCCGGTTTCAGTATCCAGTCCCTTCATGAATGAGCGCTACAGGAGTGGAGTCTTACATAACCTCTTATTCAATGCGAACTGTGCACTTCAGTCCAGTGTTGCGTCAGAATGTGACGGCCATCACCCGCCGGACGAAAGGGACGTCGGTGAAAGACCGTGGTACACTTTTCGTAGACACAATGCCGCGGGATGTACTTTGGAAAGCGGCGCGGTGGCGTCGTGATGGGCTCTCCCCACCCATGACCAGACAGATCGGGTCACTGTAATGTCTTGAAATGTCCATACCATAAGAAGGACAGCTCCATACGTGTGCGATACGACTAGGAATCCCTAAGCTTCCCGATGCGTGGCTACTTTATAGTAACTCGGCTCCAGTCCAGGCTGCCACACCTCGCGTCCGCTGTCATAGAGGCAGAATCAGACTTAGACGTGTCCGTCGAGTTCGTTACTGTGCAACACTCCACCTTCGACGAGATCCTCGCGCCGGTCGCCGAACGAAGCATATAAAAATCTAGACACAACCCGACTGCTCCGGTTCATCGGAATTGCTGTCATCATCTGCTATCTTCAGTACAGCCATTATTGTTGCATACTTACTCGAGGGCAGCCTGCGACTCCTAAAGCAAGTTGGTAGACCCGTACTATCGTCCAACCCGGCTCTTGATTGTCGCCTTGCATCCTCGCAGCCGGGCCTGTCGTCACTGGTCCTGAGAGGTCTCCCCAGAAGCTGACTGTTTCGCTGAGAGTTGACTCGGGCAGTAGGACGTACGGTCGATAGGAACCGGAAGAGAGCCCCTGTGAATGCACCCTTCTTTCAGTCGAACTCGTAATGCTGCCCGGCTGCGTGATGACCTTTTCCCGCCATCGTCATGCAAATCGCGACGGTGTGGCACCTCAAGTCCTTTGTGTCATATTGAGAGTAGCAGATGATGATAGCGGTTGTGTTGAATATATTTGGCACTTCGCGCGGCGACGCCATTTTATACGACACGGTCTTCGAGAGTATGGGCGCAGTCCCGGTCTCACGTACCGGTCAGGTTCGCGTACTGTATTCAAGGGCAATGTACAAGGTTATATCTGCTGTATAGCACCCGAGGAAGATTTCAAATGACACTTGCACTCATCCCACGCACAGTTGGCGCTGCGATAACAGCACTGTTGGGCACTGAGAGATCGGGAACACGCGCCGTTGCAAGTATGTGATGAGCGCTGACTGGCCCGGGACTAAGCCACGAACGACAGGAACGGCAAGGGCAGGAGAGTGAGCCAGTTCATCTGGTTCACGACGGCGATGAAGACGAGTCGAACTAATGAGGTCCGGGCCGTAGTACTCTGAATCCGCATGGACACTATAAGTAGACAGAGTCGACTCCAAGGATGACCGGCACATGAATTCGCCCTCATCATCTGCTTTCAGCAAAACAGTCCACATCCTAATGACCGTACTCGCGAGGGAACGATGAGCTGAGGCCAACACAGCTCGAGTCACAGGGTTGACTTTCGCACACTGTATCGCGTGTCACAGCTGATTGAGAGTGGGCGATTGCGTACAAGCGAACGAAGGATGGGACAGCTGTTAATTGATGTCCGAGCCTGAGAAATGCAGGATGACCGGACAGCATCAGGTGGTAAAGAGCCAGAACGACACGGTAGAGCGGCTGCACCTCCCTTCAGAAGTGGAGCAGTTCTGTTATAAAAGTAAAGCGATTTGCAGCGTACCGAGCCGACCATAACACGTTTCCGTCCTCATCATCCGCTTTCAACAATTACAGATGAGTAGAAGACGAAATGGGATCTACGTGGGGGAGCCACGCATAGAAAAGTGTCACTTGTCAAGTATGCACATGCCCGTCGCGTGGGAAGAGGTGATGAGAGAGCTAGCCTGCGAACAGCTCGGACGGGCGTTTCGGCATATATGGTAGGATACGGGTTGGTCTTCAAACGCGCGCTGTGGAAGACCTATCGTGCAGGCGTGCGACGAGATTGCGAATGACGTGGGGAGTGCTCGAACCTGCGAAGACCGTTCGACGGTGAATGTGATCCAACTGCACAAGTAACTGTAAGACAGGAGTCCAAGGTAAGTGGGGTCGCCGCTCCTCATCGTCCGCGACGGAAGCAGGACGGGATGGATACAGCGTTCGAGCGCACTATGCAGGCAGTTGCAGTGGACGGCATGACCCACACCAATGGAAACACTATGAGGTCGTATTGCACCATCGTCCTCCAAGTTCCTACCCTCGGGCGGGCTCCAGCGAGCGCAGTCTCAGTCCCTCTGCGAAACCTCCAGACACGCCTCCAATGCCTCGTTCGCTCGCGAGGGAAGTCTCCCCTTGGCGTCGCGAATGAACTCCAGCTCTTCGAAGTACTGGAACTCTGGGAGAGCGTCCTTCGCATGTCGTCGCACGATCTGGTTGCAGAACGCGTCGTCGGCGAAGATTTTTCGCACGGAACGCGCAGCGGCCTCCAGTACGGTGCTAATAATAGGACCACCAACGCGCTGAGGGAAGGCGATTGAACGACGGGGATCGTCTAGTTGGACGTGCCATATCTTGTCTTTGTCCTTCGTACGCCATACACGAATGGATGTAGGTTTCAGCACGATGAAGAGCGTGTCGACTACAGATGACATTGTCGAAGTGTACTCCGTGAACGGGTCGAATGTAAGCTCGAAGTGCTCGAGGTCGGCGAGGGGCAGTTTCAGGAGGAACAGGCCTAGCACACTGCCGCCGAATGCATTCGTAATGACGAGGCGCCTTAAGAAGGCGTGTGACCAGTCGGCAGTGACTGAGTGAGCGAGACCATCCCAACTCGCCTGAACGCTGCCCTCGTCCAGAACAAGCGTCTCGAGCCGTTGTAGAGATGAGATGATACTGTGTAGCTCCGGCAATTCAAGATCAACAGATCTGAGACATAGCTCGGACAGCAATGGGAAGGCGGACAGGTCCCACTGGCGTAGTTGCATGCGGTCCACTTCGAGTCGACGTAGTCCAGGCGCGTCGAGGTCGAGGTCGACAACGCCGCCGCACATGAGCACAACCTCGTCGAGGATAGGCGCTGTAGACGAGAGGACGTTGTCAAAGAGGCTAGCCTGGTGAGGATGAAACCGGAGCTGTAGACGCGCGACGCGATGCATGTTCTCCGCGACGACGTTTGCGACCTGTACCGCGCGCCACGGATGACATGCGGTACCAGGATACGTCGCGTCGCCCGCAACATCAAGGTCCAGATTTAATGGCGCCGAAAGAGAGAGCGCAATGAGGCTTTCGAGCCCACGAAGAGGGTGCTGGCCGTACAGAGATATGCTCGACCATAACCGCGGCGTAGTCTGCGCAATAGCGCGCCATCGTTTCGATACGCGTAGACAAGCGATGGGAGGACGCCCGATGAGTAATTTACCGACGTGTTCGAATATCAGGACGAGCAACTCGTCTGGTAGGGCGTCAAACGGTCGATACGAGTTCCAGAAGCTCGAACTGCCATGTAAGAGCGAGTTATGGTCCAGATGGCGAGCGGCGGAAGGACGCTACGCACAAGGGTAAGACGCTCGAAACGGCGCCCATGACAATAATCGACACGTGGCTGGACGTACGAGGACAACGCTTGCGCAAGCTGCGGAGATTACCGTGACGCGCCGCTGAACAATCGGCACCAAAGGAAGCCGTTGTGCTTCAAATCCACCATGAATGGTCTCTTGCTCGTCGAATAGCGTCGGAAAGACCACATAAGTTGCATACAATGAAATAGGTCAGCGCAACTGTACTGGTTCTATAGGAGGAATAGGATCAACCACCACTCTGATCTCGTGTCGATTGCAGTGACAATCGGTGCGACTTGCCGAACAACCAACGGGTCGATCAGTGCCTTACAGGCCCGTATATAATACAACATGCAGAGGAAGATTAGAGCCACAGCTGCCCTGCACCTTTCTCACCATCTGCTACTACCTCTCACCCCTCGAACACGCTTTCCGCTTCAGGCCCACATTCGTTTCAACATGGCATCGGGGGTGCGTCAGTCCGCGTGGGTGAGGACCGCAAAGATGTCCAGTTCGAATACTGAAGTTCGTGGTATTGATTCTGTACACTGCGGGGCCGCGTTTAAATGAAATCAAGGGACGTTATGTTTACTCGGTCGTCTGTGGGAAAGGTCACCGTAGCTCACCTCGCAAGTAAGACTCACACATCGCACACGTCCCTCCATGGATACAAAAAGTAGAGCATTGGGTTTGCCCGATGCGGGAAATTGCTTGGTCTTTGCCGACGAGCTGTCTTCACATGCCTTGTTGAACCTAAGTTAGGCTGAGGACACAATAGATACAAGATGGGGAGGCAGTAGAGCGCAGAAAAACGACAGCCAAAGTTTTACCAGTACCCCGAGACTTTCCAGGATTACAAAAGAGACATGCAGCGCGGTTGTTCAAGAGGAGCGACACGGTCGAAAGCTGGTAACAACCCTCGGAATCCGTCATCTTAAGCGTTGAGGATACAGTCCCCTACGTCGGTCCCAACAGGCCTCACTTCCAGCACAATGATGCGGTCAAGGGGTTCAGAACCATCTCCAACGCCGTCGCAGATGATTTCAGAGCGTGCGCTGGCCGACTCGGAGGCGGGGATAATTCGAGATATGGGTGAAAGCGTGGCTTGAACTCAATGGACGTCGGGGGAGAAGAGACAGTCTCGGAACATGTGATGGAGGGCTGTCTCGCAGCCCGCACGCTGGGATAGACAATAGGTGCTGTTCCAGCTCCAGTTCCAAGATCCGTCCCAAAGCCTTTCTGCAGTTTCCGCGAGTTTGTCGCCTTGCGCATGCGATGCAGACTACAGACTGGTAGTATAACGTACATGGCGTCCTTCCGCTTGCTACAAGAGTCCAATGTAGATACGAATGTCCGTTTCGGTGAACGAAACCGCACGAGGCGATGACGCTTCCTGACGTGCGAGTGAGCCAAGCACGCACGGAAAGTTTCAGACGTACCACTTTTAGACGAGCGAGGCAATCAGAGCGCCGCACACTGCAGCGGCAGCCCAGGACAGACCAAGACGAGCGGCAGAGCCCGTAGTAGTCGTGGGCGTAGGCGTAGACGAGACTGTCGGAATGACGCCAGACGGAATGGATATGGTGGACGACGACGTCGTGTTCGCCGTGACAGTCGGCTGGATAGAACTCGTCGTCCCTGTCGTCGTACTCGTAGAAGTGCTGCTCGGTTGGATAGTGCCAGGTACCGTGGGCAGCGTTAGCGAAAACGAGCCCGTTGGATGCAGATTCGTTTTGGACGGGTCGATGACGGTCGGAAATTGCTCGAGGTTGCTGTCGGACGAGATTTCCGTTTCCGATTGCGCGTAGGCGACGACGGCGAGAAGCAGCAGTGAAGTTGCCCGCATGGTGAGTGGTGGTGGTCACAGGAAAAGCTGCGCGCTCGGCACCTTGCGGGAGTGGCGCGGCTGATCCTCCCGGATGCTGTGCCTGGGCGCCTGCACGCTTTTTGGAACCTGGACACCTCCAGGCCCCAAGCCAAGCCTTAGTCTCACAGTACTTGTATTCTCATTCGTATATATTCCTTCCAGCTATGATCCCCAGAAACAACATTAGTTGCGTACTGGGCATCCAAAGTTCGTGTAAGCGCGTGCATCGTCCATCGTCCATCGTCTACTAGTATGCCGGTCATAAATCCGCCTTGATAAGATCCGCCGCCTTCTCGCCTATTCCATATACCTGCACTCGAGTCAGCGCAGCGCACAGCAGAGCTTAGACAGGGAAGACGCACCGTCGCCTGAGGATGCGCAGAAATCTGAATCGGAATAATACTCGCATCCACAACGCGGACGTTCTGCACTCCATACACCTTCAACTTCTCATCCACCGCCCCGCCCATATCGCACGGTAACATCGGGATCGTCCCCACAGGATGCGCCGCCGTGAGGTAATTCGCCAATATATAGTCCATCCATTCGGCGTCGGTCGCGTTGGAGGGTACGACTGCGAGACTCGGTATCGTCTCGCCTCCGGGTGTTATGCGGGTGGACATTGGGGGTGTGGAGGCGATTCTGCGCGCGAAGCGCATGGAGGAGATGAAGAGTGATACGTCGAAGGGGTCGCTGAGGAGGTTGAAGTCGACTGTGGGTGGGTCGAGTGGGTTGGAAGATGTGATGTGCGTCGAACCGCGCGAGGAGGGCTGTAAGAGGGTCGGTGTGACGCTCCAGGTGTTCGTTGCCGGTATCTGGTCGAATGACGCTGGACCGCCTAGGAACTCCATCACCGGCACTTTCACGCACCGTCAACATCGAAGAGAAGAAAGAGAGGGAGCGAGACGCACCGTTCTGCTTGACCACCAAATCCGCCTGAACCCTCAACATCTTCTTCAACCCATTAACACTACTAAACCGTCCCTTCGCAACAGCGTCCTTCGCGCGACTCTCCACCGAGCCAGTCAAAGACTTGCCCAGACTCCCCGCAGTCGAGTTCCCGACAATCTGCGCGAGCGTGAGGAAGGACGTGCTGACGAAGGGCGGCATGTTGGCCGCGGGAGGGATGTACGGCGCAGAGGAGGCCGGCTCGAACTCGAAGTTGTTGAAGAATTGGTCTTGGAGGTTCGTCCCGACACTTGGGAGGTCGACGACTGTCTGAACGCCGGCGGCCTGGAGAACGCTGCGCTCGCGTCACGGGAGTGAAATTGGTTTAAAGCTGTCTACGCACGTCTTGTTACCGATCCCGCTCAGTTCAAGGAACGCCGCGCTCTGCGAAGCAAACAAAAATTCAGCCTGAGCAAGCGCACGAGTCGAACTTTCAGTACGCACGCCGATAGCACCAGCAGCGACGATAACCTCCTTCGCGACCTTGACGCTCAACGTATCCCCTCCAGCAGTAGGAATAAACTCCACACCCGTCGCCTTCGGTGCAGAATTCCCAGAAGTCGTAAACGTCATCCTCGTCGCCGTATAACCCGTCAAGATCGTCAAATTCGGTCGTGTCGTCAAGAACGGGTACACATATGCGTCTGCCGCGGACCTACCCACGCACCGTCAGCGTCCTCACGGGTTGAAGTGAAGTAAGGACTTACGTGCGTCTGTTGTCCAGCGTACTAGCATTCGGCGACGGCTGAATGGCATACTGGAAGAGCCCCGCGCCGTTCACGCTCCCACTACTAAAGTCGATCCGCGTAGGCAACCTCGTCCGAGTAGCGTTCTTCACCGTATCCTGGTACTCGAACTGTAACCCCGTCCCAAGTAACGGATTCGGCTCTCCAGCTGAAACAGAACCGCTGAACCCATGCGCTGACGCGTCGAATGTAAAACCCGCAGAGGTCTGCTGAGCGTTCGGACGCTGGAATCGTTCGGACTTCTTCATGTATCTACACATGCGAAGGTTAGAGGGCGCGCGGGGGCCAGGGGGTGGGGCATGTGACGCCGACGCACGAAGACAAGTTGGACCAATTCCAACCCGTATTTCCAAGCGTCTCCCACGCGTCGTACTGCTCTTTCGCGCCGCGACCCCACTGCATCCCGTTTATCGACGACGACCCACCGAGCGTCTGACCCCTATTTGCAGAGAGAGAGAGAGAGCGTGAGTTAGGCGTGCGTAATTGCGGGATTTGGCGTGGCATGCACGCCCGAAACGAGGCAAATGCAGAAGAGAAGAGAAGACGCACGTACCAAACGATGAACAGCTGCCGTCCGATATCGTTCTGCGGAGCGGAGAAGAAGAGTTTGGATAACCCTGGCCCGAGGAACGCGCTACCCGAACTTCATCCGCCATCTGAGCCGCGCGTCGTTCGATGTGGAGAGGTGGTGAGGACGCACTTTCCGGGATCCGTGACGAGCGAGTTGTTGCGCTGGTCGAGTCCCGCCTCGATAACGAGCACGCGTAAACTCGGTATTTCGGATAATCGGCTCGCGACGGTCAAACCTTTCCACACATCAGGGTCAGCGTACGGACTTCCACGGACGCACGGACGGGGACGTACCGCCAGGACCAGAGCCTATAACTACGAAATCGTACGTTTGCCCAGCGATGGACGCAGGCGACGTGGTGATCGTCAGCGCCCCCGCCGCCGCCACGGACAGCGACAGGAATGCGATGGTCGTGCGCATGGGAAGAGAAGCGGGACGCCAGGACGCGAGCTGGCGCGGGGCGCGGGATTTATGTACCGTGACCGCGGTCGGTTGGATTTTGACGGGACCTGATCGACCTTGTGTGCAATGTGCATCAGGGTTCTGACCGTTCCTGGCAAACAGCCTACTGCTGCCGCTCTCGTTCGTCACGGAAATCCTGCGAGGTCTGCCAGTTGCGCACATGAGCGTGGATCGCGGGTGTGCAAGGAGCGCGTCGTCGCCCTCGAGCCCCTCCGTGCAGAACGTCGAACGATTATCCGAAAACGTGATCTGCATCCAAGCGCGAGCGTCACGATGAGACTAAAGTAGCGTCCAACATCTGCCCCTGCACGCGCGCGCGAGTCAGTGCCGTGGATTGTCAGCTGCGTTGACGACCGGCCGCGGTAAGAACGTCACGGTGAACCTCCTCCCGGCGCCCTCGAACGTATACCCGGAGCCCGGCGCGCACTCGGACTTGGACTTGCGCCTGTCCAGATTGACGGGTCGAGAAGAGAGGGAGTAAGACAGATAAAGCGGAGCCCAAACAATATGTAGTAAACAATGCGCCGGCACCTCTAAATATTTCGTCACCCGGGACAAGTCACAAGTCTGAGATATCGATATCTAGATCTTTTCTGTGCGTGTGGGAAATTATACCGGTTTCTGCTATACATCGACAAGAGGGTAGTAATCAAGGGAGAGGCATACGATGGGTGGGGGATTAAAACGCGAAAGCATACGTGGGTGTGGAAAATGTGTGGATGGAGTAGAGGGAGAGGGAAATTAACGAAAGCGTATAAAAAGCGAATATCGAAAGCAAGACTAGTAATGTGAGTGTGTTGTGACTGTGCTCCGTCCTCCCGGCCCGTCCCCTCCATCATCCACGCTCCAGTCTCCAAACGTGCATGGCCCATCGAACACCAAGAAACGCACCGTCCTCCAACCCCTCCAAAAAACCAGCACCGCTCCTACGAACTCCTCGAACTCCCAGTATCCGAAATAATCTCAAAGTTGACTTCGTACGTCAACTGCGGCAACTGTTTGGGAACTTGGTGGTACTCTTCCATCCACGAGCGGAGGGATTGCATGTCGCCGTGGAGACGACGGGCGAGGTCGAGGTCGCGTTCGCGGCGCGCGACGGTTAGGAGCCAGTGCATCCTGTGAGGGGCGAGCGTTAGCGAGCCGCGTGAGGAAGCGGTAGCGAGCCGCGTGAGGAAGCGGTAGCGAGCCGCGAGAATGGACGAAGAAAACGGACTAAGCCGTGCCGTGTGAATGAAGGAATGGAACGACGGAGGACGGGAGCGGAGCCCTCCCAGAAAGGAATCGAGAGTTACGCAGCTCGAGACAGGAAAGGGGGTGACGAAGGACATGGGGGGAACGAGGGCGAGGAAGAGGTCGGAGCGATGACGTGGAAGAAACGGCGAGGCGGAACGAGGGAACGAACGGACAGTGTGACGGGGCGGCGTGCGCAAGGACGAGGGCGAAATCCAACACAGAACAGACCCAAACGAAACAAAAAAAGAAACACTCACATCTCCCAACTATCCAAATCCTCAAACACCTCCCTCTGCTCATAAAACTCCTCCTTCGTCTTATCATGTATCGCAACGCTCTTCCCGCTCACTTCGGTCCATAGTTTACCGAATTCGCGTAACGTGACGCGTTCGGAGCAGACTTTTAGGTCTTGCCCGATCCAGGTTTCCGGGTCGAGGAAAGCGGCTGTTACCTGTGTGGCGAGCGAGCGTTAGCGAGCGCGGAGGGAAGAGGGGAGGGGAGCGTCAGTGAGCGAGCGGGCGGGGCGAGGAGCGTCAGCGGGCGGGAAGAAGGAAACGCGTTAGGGAGCGGGAACAAGGAAAAGCGTTCGGCAGCAGGAAGAACGATAGGCGTTAGGGAGTGGGAAGAATGGAAGTGTGTGCGACAAGGGAAGGTGGGGACAATGACGAGCTGGGACAGGCGGGCGATGAAGCGCCGACGAACAGACAGGGTAGGGACGCGGGGGGACAGAACGCAGGCGACGCGAACGAAAGAAGACACGAAGGACTCACCCAGCCGCCTGCATCCTCGGGCGTCAAGCACGGTAACGGCTCGTCGGTCGGGTAAGGCCAGACCATATCGTAGTTGCCGTCTGGGAGCTTCTTCATCGCGAAGGCGAGGAAGTTCTGTATGGCGAGCGAGGCGTCAGCGAGCGGGAAGCGGCGAGGCGAGCGCGAGGCGAGTGTGAGCGGGCGGGAAGCGAGGCGAGAGCGAGCGTGTGCGGAGAGGCGGGGATGAGTGGACGGGAAGCGAGGGCGAGCAGGCGAGAGCGAGGGCGAGGGCGAATAAGGGTGAAGCGGGCGGGAAGGGGGAGCGGGGTCGACGGTGAAGCGGCAATGCGTGGACGAGGCGAGCGTAAATGGACGGCAAGGACACAGTGCGAGCGGACGGGAAGACGAGTGGCGCGCGGGTCAGTCTAGTAGCGGCCGGATGTGAAGAAAAAGCGGACGATGGTGGGCAAGGGCGAGGGCGTGAACGGGCTGGACGACAGACGCTATGAAACGCGCCAGCGTGCTGAACGCCAGGCTCGCCGGGACAGAAATAACGCGCAGGAACGTACCTCGTAGTAAAACACGAAAAAGACATTCGTATACGGCACGCCGCTCTTCTCCAAATAATCCTGTACCACAGCCCTGGTACGCCCTCCGCGTCAGCACACGCCCGTCCCGCCTACATATGGATGACGCACTTTGTCCCGATGGAAACGACAGCTGGACACTCCTCGCACGTGGACCAGACGAAATGCTTGACGCCCGCCTCGCGCGCTGCGTCGACCAGGTTCTTGCCTTGTCGGATTTCGCGTGGGCCGTCCGCGTGCTCGAAGACTACGCGCGCGTTAGCGGTGAACGACGAACGACGAATATGGCCAGGGCAGGGCGCCGCGCGCGCAAGAGCCCAACACCCGACGAGCGCGCGCCTACGCGCGCGCGAAAGGGAAAGACGGCGCACTCACAGTTAGTCATACCAAAAACGCCATAAACGCCCTCAAAAGCGACCTTCAACGTCTCCGGCTTATCGAAGTCGGCATAAACGACCTGCACCCCAAGCTTGACCAATTCGATAGCTTTGGGACTCTCCACGTCGCGTGTGAGAGCGCGCGCTTGGAAGATGTTGTCGCGTAAGAGGAATTTCACGACGCTGGAGCCTTGGAGACCGCGCACGCCGCCGCAGACGGCTATTATTTCTTTGGGCGGGGTGGGGGTGGGCCGGAGCGAGGGGTGGGCGTCGACGAGGGAGCGGAGGGAGAGCGCGGACGAGTCGGGTGTCATTGCGCGAGTCTTGGCGAGCAACGAGCAACGAGCTGGGCGAGGTGGAGTAACGAGCCTGGGCGAGTTGATGGCGGGCGCGAGTGGGTCGGCGAGCAACGAGCAACGAGCAACGAGCCTAGGCGAGGTGCTGCGCGAGCTGTAGTAACGAGCCTGGGCGAGTGGCAGCGAGTGGCGAGCGCGCTGCGGGCGTGCGTGCAAAGGACGAGTGGCAGGCGGGGCGCGAGCGTGCGTACAGAGGGCGCGTGTGTGTGCGTCGCGCTCCGTGTGCAGGCGACGTTTGTAGGAGGAGGAGGAAAGGAGGAGCGCGGGAGCAAGAGGCAAAGGGAAGGAAGCCAAGATCCAAAGATCCCAAATCTGTCAATCGTCGCCAAATGAATACATAAAACCTTCCTTCCCTTCTTCCGCGCCACCCACGGTTCGCTGATTCCTCCGACGTATCTCAGTGCGCGTCCCTCCTACTCCTCGCAATGGTGGGTGGGCGTACGGTACGAAGGTGGATTGCATCCTGGGCGAAGCGGTAAGCGGTCCCGAATTACGTATTTCCAACCGGCCTTTTTCCCACGTGCCCTCACGCTGTTGCGCGTTGCCGTCGACGATGACGATCCCCAAGTCGCAACCCCTGCGAGAATCAAATCCTCCAGCAACAATCTGCAGCCACCGCGAATATATATGACTTCGAGTTTCGAGTCTAAGAAACGCCGCAGAGCGCTTTGCAATTCCCGAATCTGATCCCGCGAACCCTACGCGTGCCTGACAACAAACACACAAACCCACGCGCTGCAACGGCCGTGGGTCAACTTCACTTCGTAAGCTGGCGCGCGCTGTTAACGTCCTGTTAGTACTGCTTCCGAGTGCAGGGTAATCTAGACTTTTGAGGTGCATGAAATCGAGATTGCGCAGCATAATAGTATATGATCTGTCCGAGCTCGCAGCAGTGCTGCGTGCAAGTGGACCAAACGAAAGCGCAAGCGTGCAAGCACCCCTACTGTATCCCAGGAAATCAACATCATCAAGCTCTACTGTACAGTTGTTAAATCTTCGAGTTTGTCAATGACACGTGCGTAGTTATCTGTTCGAGGACTCCAGACTGCAATGCACAACGACTTGCTTCAAGCTGAACATTAAGACAATAGAAGATGATGAGAGCGGTCCGATGCATCATGCTCATGCTCGTCTGTTGGCCAGAATATATACTGCCGACTCGGATTTTGATGGACATTGGAATCGGACCCTACCCCCATGACTGACGACATTCTTTTGCCTTGAACCGTGTGAATGGGACACCCACTAGTACTGCCAGAGGTTCCGGCGGACTTCGATTTGGAATTTAGTGGAACAGTGTGACTGTCTCGCTGCTATCGTAATCCTGCCTCACACTGATTCGCTCCATGTTCCAGACAATCGATGACTCTGGTGAACGCGGGCTAGCAGATGACGAGAGCGGCGGGCGACTCTATTATACACAGGTGCAATTGAAGGGATTGCACTGTATTTATAACCCCTCGCGGCTGTCATTGAGACTCAACAGCCCGGTTCTTGCTCCGAGCGTCTCGCACTGTTTGCCTTGCCACTCCCGTGTTTCGTCTATACTCTGGCGCCGCTTATGTAGCCCTCTGAAATCCCGTTTCGCGCTCTTCGTACTGGCTCCCTTGCCCAGGCTGTACTACTCGAGTACGTAATTGAACCCTCCCAATCCAGTCTCCCAGCGACAGACAACGCGCTGGCGACTCGAGTTTTGTAGGACGTTCCCTCGAATACCATATCTCGAAACCACAGTGTCCTGTATAATCAGAAGCAAGTTTTTCGGGTCTACTCATAGGTAGCGAGCACGGCCCGAACCTCGTTCGCCCTCGTACCGAAAAGTGTAAGTTTAGTCAGGCTTTAGACCCGGCCGTCGAATCAAGGCTACCTAAGTTGCACCACTGGCGCCGGGCTCCCTGCTCCCTATAAAACAGCGACGCAGTGGGAACTGCGACCACCGCTACTCCTGATAATACACAAAAATTCTTACCCGCCACAGCTCTCTGGGCGTCACGTATCTATGGCGGGCCACCAACAACCTCTTTCAACTTGAAGAAGAGGATGCTCTGATTATCGTATCCGGCCCTTCGAATTCAACTCTTCGCTTAGGAGAAGACTTCCCAGTACTAGTGACACCTAATTCTTATACCAGTAAAACGGGTGACTGTAAAGGGGCGGGCGAGCGTGCGTGTTGAGCTCGTACTGTAGGCGGGTTCGGTCGCACTTGGGATTCAGCGGAACGGTGTGTGATTTGACTCCTACCGTCACGCTGTAATCCTGGCCCAAACAAGACAGAGAGCCCGCACACTGGCTCACTGCATTGCCTTGATAGAGTAAACTGTGCATAGTGAGTTAGTAGATGACGAGAGCGGCTGGCGAGTCCGGACGCAAGACTGTGCTGTACATCACGAAAACCGGTTTGATGCTTTTGGTACTCTGAGAGGTCTTGGGAGCTCGCAGAGCAGATAAGCGTGGCAAGTGTCAAATGGTCAGAAAAGTTGTCGCAACGGTTAGCTGCTCGCGAGACCTGCCAGAGCGCGCCAGAGCTCTGGCGGCTTTGGCCGCTCCATGTATCTCTTGCTTCCGTTCCATTCTAGCTTACGAATGTACGAAACACGTTCAAGTAAACAAAGTGTATAATCAAGTACTACGTCTACATACAGCGACCCGTCCCGGTAGTGAGAGGTTCAGTATGAAGTGTCACAGATTAAGCGGGAATGTAGATGGAAGCGGCGAGGGGCGAGGGATAGGGTGGATGCGAGGTACAGAAAGCGGGATGGAAATGGTATGTGGGCGCAGACATGGGAAGTGCTGAGGACACGACTGCCAGAGTATAGCCCGACGTGGGCGGCGGACAACATACCTGAAAGCTGGCTTGTTTGTTGACGGCCTCGAGACAGATGGTGAGGGCGAAGCAAAACTGCTACGAAGAGTCAGTGTTGTATACTTCACGGGAAGTATCACATACTGACAATGGGAGGGATAGAGGACTTGAGGAAGGAAGGGAAGGGTGAAGGGTTAGTCTAGCAGAGTAGTGTCTGAGAGCCGGAGAGTGCGCCAAAGCGGGGGTCAGAGAGCAGAGCCCGAAGTACCAGAAGTTCCAGTACCAGTACCAGAGCCTAGAAACCCACAGTCCGAGTCAATGTGCACCAGGGGAACCACAGATATCTAAAGAAGAGCGCGAACACAAACCAGAGCGCGTAGATCAAAGCCCGTCGCCACACTAAGCACACGGTGCGCGCAAGGACACTAGCAGAACGGTTGACAGACGTCTTGGCGCGGCGAGTGAGGCAGCACTGTACGGTGGTGCGTGACAGGGCTTATACAGGTGGTGGGCGACGGGCCGCATACGTTGGCCACGAGCGGTGAGCTTGAGAAAAAAGGGAACCAAGTCGTACGACCAAACATGGCCAACTCAACTGCCGCGCTTCTCGGCTGCCGGTCGCGCGTCGCGCGAGGCTGACTGTCCTCCGTCATTATCCACATGATAATGCTCACATACCGACATCTCCCTCTAGATCTAGAGGTACAGCTTAGAGACCATATCAAATCTTCAATCGTTCTCCACTTCCATACTATCAACAGCAACTTCTTACCACCTGTACTGTATGCACTCACGAGTAAGAAGGCATGTTCGAGAATCTCAAACGTAACAAATCCTGAGAGCGTCGCATCAGAGTCCCACCGTGTTGGCTGTCTTGTGCTGCAGTGGACTTCAGTGTGCGCTGTCGGCACAGAGTAACACGAACGCTTTAGCGTGTATCCGCTCCCGCGCTCTGGCCGGTCTGACAGCTCGGATCGGTATCATCACTCGCAGAACCCTCAGACTGGCCGACAGTACTGAGAGGAAGCTAGAGCTCTGAGAGCCCCACAGAGAGCAGGCTAGCTGAAAACCGGTTTTCGTGATGTATTTATATCACCCCGGGTCTGGCAGTCATTGAGGCACACTTTCTGGGAGCGCGTGCAGCTACAGGACGTGTCATAACTTTGCAGAACTTTTTCGCATTTCTCATTCTCGGTTTCTTTGACCTCCGGAAAGGGAGGAATTAAATGACTGTCCACGTATAGGAATACCGCACTTGGAGGTGGAAGCTGGAGAGTTTAGAAGATGATCACATGTATGTATGAAAGCGGCTTCAAGACCGAGACTCCCACTCAAACCGGAGTAGTACTGGTTATAAGCCTGGGTAGTTCGCTAACTCAGGAAATCTCGGGCGTAACCAACACGAACGCATATACGAGGGGTGGAGAGGGGAGCTTTTTGAGTCCATGTATCTGCGGAAATACGCCCTGTGTGATCTAAACAGCAGATGATGAGAGCGACGCATATTGTGTGTCCTGCTGTGCGCTGTGCTGTACGCATTTTATACTGTACTGATCTCGGGGACAGAAGCGTAGTCAAGCGAATGATGGGGACATAGGAAGAGTGTGCGGTATTTTCGGTCCGAAAACGTCACTGTGCTTCTGGGTTTGACGCACCCGGGCACCGGACACCGTTTGGACTTGGTTTGGACGGAACTGTACACTACGGTATGAGTTAAAAGCAAATCCTCAGTACAGTCGCTAGGAGTAGTCGTTTCAGTCTGTCGCAGGGTGACTCTGTCTGTACTTTACGCAAGTTTTGTCGTCGGGTTTGGCTATTTGTTCTCTGGTAGGTAGGTATCGGTGGTGCTTCGCGGTAATCTCCGCACCTTGCCCTCATACGTGACTCGAGCCACAGCCGTCGCTCGCCATGGGCGCGATATCTAGCGTGTTGCCTATGTGCGTAGCGCCCTTGCGCTGCTAGTTACTTGAGACTTTGCAGTGATTGTATTCATCGCGCAGCTCGAGCTTCTGGAACTCGTATCGCCCATTCGACGTCCTCCCAGACGAGCTGCTCGTCCTGATCTTCGAACACGTCGGCGAATTTGTCATTGGCCGCCCTCCTATTGCCTGTCTGCGCGTATCGAAACGCTGGCGTGCTATTGCGCAAAGTACGCCGCGGTTGTGGTCCAGCATATCTCTGTACGGCCGGCAACCTCTTCGTGGGCTCGAGAACCATCGCGCTCTCTCGTTCGGCGCCGTTATATCTGGATCTTGACGTTGCGGGCGATGCGACGTACCCTGGAACATCATGTCCTCCGTGGCGCGCTGTCCACGTCGCGAAAGTCGTCACGGAGAACATGCATCGTGTCGCGCGTCTACAGCTCCGGTTTCGTCCTCAGCAGACAAGTCTCTTCTCCGAGGTTCTTTCGTCTACAGCGCCGATTCTCGACGAGCTAGTGCTCATGTGTGGCGGGGTCGTCGATCTGGAGCTCGACGCCCCCCGACTACGTCGTCTCGAAGTGGACCGCATGCAATTACGCCATTGGGACTTGGCCAGCTTCCCACTGCTATCAGAACTTCATCTTAGATCCGGTTATATCAATCTTAATAACCTACATGGTATCATCTCTTCTTCAGAACGCCTCGATACGTTTATAACGGACCAGGTCAGTTTCAACCCTTGCTGGCTGAGCCCGGACGGGATGACTGCCGACTGGTCGCACGCGTTCCTGAAGCACCTTGTTATCACGCACCCGTACGGTACCGAGCATAGCGATACACTAGCGAACTTGCTCGGGAACCTGCGCTTGTCCGACCTGGAGCACTTGCAGCATACATTCGACCCGTTCACGGAGTACGCCGTGACGATGTCATCTGCGGTCGACACACTCTTCACCGTGCTGAAACCTACATGCATTCGCGTATGGCGTACGAATGACAAGATATGGCACGTCGAACTAGACGATCCTCGTCGTGCAATTTCATTCCCTCAGCGCGTCGGCGGTCCCATGATCAGCACCATATTGGAATCCGCCGCGCGTTTCGTGCGGAGAATCGTCGCGGACGATGCATTCTGCAACCAGATCGTACGACGAAGGGCGCAGGACGAACTCCCAGAGTTCCAGTACTTCGAAGAGCTGGAGTTCATTCGTGACGCCAAGGGGAGACTTCCCGCACAGGCAAACGAGGCGTTGGACGCGTGTCTCGAGGCTTCTCAGAGGGAGTGAACCACGCCTACTGGGACCCGCTGGAAAGTAGGAGCTCGGAGGACGACGATTGATTGCGACATGATAGTGTTGCTATCGGTGTGGATCCTCCCATCAGCTGCGACTGCGCTCGAACGCTGTACCCATCTCGTCCTGCTTCCGGCGCGGACGACGAGGAGCGGAGGCCGCACTTATCTTGGACGCACGTCACAACTTGTGCAGTTGGAGCACATGCTCCGTCGAACGGTCTTCGCAGACTCGAGCGCTCTTCACGTCATTCTCACTCCTGTCGCACGCCTATACTATGGGTCCTCCACACGACACAAACCGTCTCCTGCCATCCAGCCTCATACGTTCGCTCGCTCTAGCTATTCGGACCTCGTTCACATGACCTCGCGGCCGTCATTCGCAACGCTACTTAGTAGCAGGTGACTATGCGTGTCTCCCACACTTAGATCCGATTTATCTTCTTGCTTCCGTATATGTTTAGCGCGGAGACGTGTTACAGTCGTCCTGGTTTGCTTCACTCAAGCAATCATGCTGAGCTGACGGAATGATATGGGTTGGTGCGTGAGGCAAAATCCTGCGACCGCGACCTGAAGAGACCGGTTGGAATGCTTCCTGACTCCGACCACGACACGGCGCGACTGGCCGGCCTCGCCAGCTCGCGCCCTGACCTCTGCGCGCCCCGCACCGCAACGCCTCGTATTAGAGTGCTCGATGCGACCCAGAAAGGCGCCGCACACGCCGCCGCGCTCGCTGGAATATCGATTTTAGAGGAATCTGTCTTGCGCTCGCTCACCAAATCCTGCCGCGCCGTCCACGACATCACACTACTCGCACCCTCGCACGCTATTTGTGTCCACCACGAGGAATATCTCCAGCAGCTTGCTTTCGATGTGCTTACCCTCGGGCAGTGGGTTCAAACTGCCCTAGTTGCCTTGCGCAGCGCTCAGCGCGCCACGTCGCCCGGCGGTTCGGCCGATCCATCCGATGAAACGCCCACTCCCGCTCGCGCCGTGCGGCTTCTATCGCCACCTGCCACAGTACCTGCGTCGTCCCCTGCGCCGGAGGGACCGCCGCTTAGCTCTCCAACATCTGCTCAGCACCCGCCCAAAACGCCGACCCGTTCATCGCCCCACCCTCCGCTACGACCAGAGCGAAAGAGCCGGCTTCCTCCCCACCTGACCGTGCGATTCCGTTGCTTGAAATATGACCCCAACCCCTACCGCCTGCACCCATCGCGTGTACGGGACGCCCTCAACAAAGCCCTCGGAGCTGATATGATATCCTCGTTGCGACACTCGAAGGACAACCACATTATCCTCCACGCTACGCCGCCGTACACGATTGAACAGCTTCTCTTGCGTCGCTCGGACATACAAGAGTGTCTGAGGCAACTCTTGCAGTTCGCTGACGATGTTCCCGCCTTCTTCGACACTGGTGGACATTGGTCCAAACTAGTCATTCACCGCGCACCTATCCCGGTGAACCCGTGTGCTCCAACTGCAAAACAGTACCCACACCGTGTCTTGGCCTCGCTCATTGACGACATCGAACAATATCGCGGTGGATTCTTTCCGCGATCTTCGCCTCTTGTGCCCGCCAAAGGACGAGAGCTCCCGCTTCACCTACTCGGAAGAAGAGCACCCCTGGTACGATACGATTCTACTCTGCATCAGCGACGACGAGAGCGCGCACCGGGTTCTTGAATCCGGTGTGACTATTCAAGGAGCACACTGCCGTGTCACATCTTATCGCGCACATTGACAGACATCCCCTTTTATCACATTCTTCCCTCCTTCCCTCCCTCCCTCTTTTCCGCATTTATGAGCCGATGCCGAACCCAGTCTGCCGTCACACAGTTTCGATTCACCTTACCGCCCGCTTACCCGTCGCACGCCCGGCTGCGGCCACGCATTCCGCAGCCCATGCAAGCGACATTTGAGGCATGTCCTCTGCGCGTAAGCGGCTGGAGATATTGGGGGCGCCCTGATAGAGCTACAACCACTCCGATGTTACCACCCTGTATGCCACCATTCAGTAAATGTCCGCATAGGCTCAGCCTGAAGGACAATAAATTGATTCAAAAAAAAAAAAAAAAGAGAGACCGGTTCCTTGATCCGAACGTTCCGCACTGTTCGCCGGTGTCCTTGCCGCTCCCCTGTTTCCTCGATACTCCAGCGCCGTACTTTTGTGGCCCTGTGACATCCCATGTGGGGTGTATACCATGCTCTTCACTCTGACTCCCTTGCTCAGGCTGTAATCCGTAATCAACCCCTCTCAATGCAGCCTGCCGGTGACAGACAGTTCACACTGCCCGAGGACTTGAAGTGCTACACCTGCACGCTATTAGTACGTGTGGCCGAATTCTCACGACATGGTCATCGGGTAACCGGGTATGGCTGTACATGTGGAAGGTCTAGGATATTATGCGTCTGCGCGATCCGCTTGATCGCGTGGAGTGAATCGAGCGGTAGTCGGGAGCTTGACGGATGCGCAGAGGTTGCGTACTGGGTTACCCATATAATGGTCGACTTGTCCACAATTCCTGAGTTAGCCGGTGGTGTTTTGCTCAGAGTCGTTCAACTTGAAGCCTGAAGGTGACCGTCGAGCCGGTAGTAGGATAAATGAAATTGCTCTTGGTCACACACAAGACTTCCTGATGTTTATCACGTGCGTGCCATGGTGCAACGGCAATTTATTTTCCCGTCCAGGTCCCCGTCGCTTTACGGGAATCTCCGCGGCTTGCGCTCGTACTGAAGCGCGCCTTGCCTTTCGACTCCTTTCTCGCGCATAACAGGATTCCGCTTCTCAGACTCTCAGCCCCTCCCCACCCGACCGTCCACCTAGTGGACGTCTGGCACACTGCGCCCTCGTTTAGAGCCTGCGCCTGCCGACCTGTGCTCGTTCGTCGCCGCTGTAGAGCGTGATAGAGCGTGATAGAGCGCGGCTCAACCGCTCCTCGTCGCCCCTCGTCGCCCCTCGCAGCCGCGTGTCCCAGCCCGGTCCGCACGCCCTCGCCTACGTTCGCTGCGATCTGCGTCTATTGAATCGCGCTCCGCTCATCGCCCAACGCGCTCGCCCGCCGGCTTCCTATACCGCCGTCGCTGCAACCACAGTCGGCCGCGCGAGCACCCCGCAGTCCTGCGTGCTCGCACTATTACCCTTTACTGTCCGTGGCGTCGAATAGATCCACCCGTTCCGTCGAATAGCGCAGAATATCACACCTTGCTCGCTTACGTCGTTCCCGGCGTATTAGCCCTCCATTACAGCCCGCAAAACTTCCCTAAAATGACCAACAGTCCCGTAGCGTCTGACAATGATTGCTGCCCGTCCTCTGCGACCTCGCTGTGGGGCAACCCTGGGTGCCTTAGCCCTAAGGGACCGCGGCCGGCTTCTGTTGATTCCCAAAACGGCAACTGCACAGTTGCTCCGTCGGACACCTCCCTTCAAGAGTTTTCCGCCCAAGATCATGATTATGATCCTCAAAATCCACCCCTGCGGGGTTTAGATTCCTTCCTCCTCTTATCCTCAGTCCCTACGCACCCAGTAATCTCGTACAAAAACCACACCGTCTTCCCAATGGAAGCTGGCGCTGCGCCCGGCAACAAGCAAACTGCTCCACCGGGCGGCGCCTCTCAAAACCCACCGACTAATATTCCCGCCTCTCCGTCCCAAACTTCCACGTCTGTCGCGCAGGACGACTCCTCGGGCGACGGGAGCCCGCGCAAGCGTCGCGCCGCCGCGGACAAGGCGCTGGAGAAGCTCCAGACTTCAGCCCCGCCGTCACCTGCTAAAACGCCGTCCCGCTCCAATTCCTTCGTTATCGCAGAGGATGCGCGCCAACTCGCCGTCGAGCAGATCCGTACCAAGACGCTCGACAACGAGAAGGCCCTCGCAGACATCAAGAAGGACCTTGCTCGCTTGAAGGCTACCGCGGACGGTGCGAAGGAACTCTCGCCCAAGTGGGCCACCATCGTCACAGGCCTTCAGGCCCGTGTCTCTCGCCTCGAGTCCGGTCAGGACACGCTGGACGGCCGCGTTGACAGCCTCGCGACCAAAGCTGCCGACGCACATTCGCGTATCGACGCCGTGCATGCCGAGGTCGCGGACCTGCGCGACGCTCGCGACACCGCTATCGCTACGGCCGACAAGGACTACGGCGAGTTCATCTCGTACCGCACTTACTCGGAGGACCAGCTTCTGGCTGGGTACCGCCGCGACGAGCAGCTCCGTGAGCTCGTTGGCGAGCTGCGGAGCGATGTCAGCTCTCTGCGCCGTGGCGAAGTGCCGCCTGCGCGCCCGACCTTCCTGCCAGGACCCCCACGCGGCTTCTCCCCTCCCCCGCGACGCGGACGCGACGAGGACGACGAGGAGCTCGTCGCCCCCGCTTCCAAGCGATCACGCGCACGCTCGCCTCCTCGCACGGGCACGGACGAGATGGACGTCGAGGTGATGCCGCCGCCGCCCGCTCGCAACGCACCTACACCGCAAGCCGCCGATCGCCCGCCCGCCGCACGTGCCCCGTCACCTGCGCTGCCTACACCGCGCGCCGACCTCACGTACGCTGCGGCGGATGGCGATCCTGGTGACGATTCCTGCGTCACCTGCATCATCGGGAAACCCACCCCGAGCGCCACTCCGTTTGCTTGGGCACGCGATGGCGACAACCTCAAGGCCGTCCAGGATCTCTGCGCTCGCATTTCGCCACTCTGCCCCCCGCCCATCCTCTCCTTCGACCGCAAGGGTACAGTCGCCGCCGTTTTCCGTTACTTCAAGTTCGTCGACCGTGCCCGCTTCCTCTCTTTCATGTCATACTGGCGTGCCCGCCCCGCCGCTTACAAGAATCTCGTCGCGATCGCCGTTGCGGACGCCGACGATGCCGACCCCATGCCTAGCGCTGACCCCACCCCTTCCCTCGGCGCTCTTCTACGTGAGCACACCGCGCAGCCGCGCGCAACCGGCGGCAGTCGCGCTGGAGACCGTCGGGCGGGCGAGCGTCGCCAGTACCAGCGCTCCCGCCAGAACCAGAGCTGAGGGTGGCAGACGGCCTCCTTATCTCGTGTTGACCGTTCCCGTGTTGCAGCCCATGATGCTCATGTACACTCGCGTCTAGACAGCAACTCTGACGGCCGTGCCAATGACGGCCTTGTCATTAAAAGTGTGAACATTAAAGGGAACTTTGCATTGAAGATAAAGAGGCCGTCGGTGATACATCTTATTAAGGTGTCAGATATAGTACTGCTGCAAGAGACTCACCTGCGTCCAGGAGAGGCAGAGGTCCTACAGAAGCAACTTCCCTGGGGCTATCGCATCATGTCCATCCCGCGTCCGTGTAAACAAAACATGAAACATGGGTGGGGTGGAGTGGCTGCTATAGTACATGAAAGTGTCGACGCTGAATGTGTAACCGAGCTCTCAGGCTCGGATATCATGGTACTCAAGCTACCCAACATGTACATTGTCAACACTTATCTATACCCTGCCAGTCCGCACGCTGATCCTTCAACATGGACCACAGTTGACCTCACTCAGCGGCTTGAGGAGATTATGACAGGTCTGGAACGCAGCGGTCTGCCGGTGTACATGTCAGGAGACTTCAATGCGCGTACCGGACGTGGTGTCGGGACTCCGGACCTCGACCCTCCCCGGCTCTCACGAGACAATGGCGACAGGACACCGCGCGGGAATTACCTTTTGCGAATTGCACGCGAGAACAACATGTGCATTCTTAACGGGGCTGTGGGCCAGGACAAAGATGACGGAGGGATGTTCACTTCGTTTCAGCCTAACGGGCGAGCAGTAGTTGACTATGCTCTTATATCCCGCGGCGCCCTGAATACGATCCTACACTTCTCCGTTGATGTTCAGGCCAGTTTCTCGGACCACTCAGTCCTGTCTACAACCATCCAGACTGCAGCGCGCCACCCACCGCGGACGACAGTCCCCAGGAAACTACACCCGGTGACAGACCTGAACTTTACCGACATGGAGACTGAACTTGATGCGCTACTCCATGAAGTCTGTAACCAAACGCGAACATGGAAGGAGGCGATGGGCGAGCTGTACGGTCCAATCACAGCGGTCGCATCCAACCCAATACACGTCGCCACTGACGGCAGTTGCATTGGTAATGGGCGGACTCGCGCGGCCGCAGGCGCCGGCGTTTACTGGGGTCCAGGTAACTCAAAGAATACCTCCGTACGCCTGCACGGTGCACTGCAGACAAACAACCGCGCACAGCTGTTGGCAGTGCTAGTGGCTATTGATGCGGCGGACCCGGCGCGGAAACTCATCATACATAGCGACTCTGAGTATGCTATCCGCAGCGTGGCTGAGTGGGCACCTGCCCGCGCGGAGCTCGGATGGCATTGCACAAACGCTGATCTCCTGCGGTCCATACAGGAGTCTATTGCGCGTCGCGGAGCTGCAATTCACTTCAATTGGGTTCCTGGCCATAAAGGTAACAGCTGGAACGAGGCTGCCGATGGCCTGGCGCGTGAGGGTGCTGCGCTCCCTGAGGGGGATCATCCTTATGTGTCCCCTGCCTCGCCAAGTCCTGTGCTACCGAGCGAAGCGCAGGTGCAGGACGGTCTGAAAGTTACCATGTCCCTCAAGCCGTCGACCTCAAGGGACAATATCTTCGTCCAAGAACCTGATCTCCATAATGAACCATGGTTCAGACTTCAGGATGGTAAATGGACGCAGAACCCCGCGTTTTGGCACAACCGCTATAGAGACTCACACCGGAATAGGTCGTCGCTGACGCAACAGCAGCGCAAAAACTTAGAACGGTTGTTGACAGCGGAGTCGCGGCGAGATTTCTGGAAGGTCATTACCGAGTGGTGTCGCCCAGCCCGGGTGCAGGCAGATGTGGATCTAGATCTCCTGTTCGACGTTTTCGAGGCTCGCCTACACCAACCTCGTGAACATCCTCCTCAGTTCGATATCCCGCTCAGGGACCACGCAGATGCTCTGCTAGCAAGTCTCCCACGCACATTTGACGACACATCGACTGATCGCGTCTTCACGAGAGACATAACTGCGGAGGATGTCGCCGCGGCAAAGTCCAAATTGCTGGCGCATCTGAAAACCCAAAGCGGCGCGGATACCATGTCCTACTCGGAAATCATGTCCATATCAAATGAGCTCCTGGCTAAACTCTTCAATCGTTGCATCCAAGAGAGGCAGTCTCCATCGATCTGGAAGTTGACACTGCTGGTTGCGGTACCGAAGGCCAAGGGTCCGTATGACAACCCTGAGAACTACAGGATGATTGCGCTGGAATGCTGCCTCCTTAAAATGTTGACCTTGATTATCGACACCCACTGTTGCGGCCAGCCGTATAAGACCTATATGGATAACCCGCGGGAGA
>KV426250.1:11179-62808 GCA_001632375.1 Exidia glandulosa HHB12029 | reverse complement strand
AGATGTCGCAGCACCGGGACAACAACGGGCTGGAACGCGGGCTGTTGCGAGGGCAGTGCTGACATCCAGCGCGCTTCATGGTCTCTGCTCGGACGTAAAGTCAAATATCGTAGAGAGGGAATGGTCTTCCGAGCAAGCACTGTGAGCGAGGTCACGATACCATCAAGAGTGAGAGTCGTCAAGTCTGCGGTCCATCGCTCGGGGTGAATGGAGATCGTGTACGGGCTGATACAGGTCGAAGACACGGAGACGAGCAGTGCCGTACCGTCTTCCGCTTTAAGCGTCACGTCGAACCTCCCGAATTGATAATACTCGCAGTTGATGATCATACCCCACCCGGAATTCGTCCTTGCTGAGAACCAGGCGAGAGGTTCCAGAATATCGGGACATTCGAGTCTCATATGTGGTACGAGATGCCAGTCTAGACTTTGGAGATGCACTGAATGATCTTCATGAATCCTCAGAGGCGCGGGTGAGAATAGTCTCATTGAAGTTACGCTCCGCGCCAGCCTGTAAGGGAGAAGAGTCGCGGACGACACGTCGCGTAAGGTGACCTGCTGCACAAGCGGGAAAAGCTCGAAAAGATCGCGACAGTCGGAGGGCGCGCCCAGGTGTAGAAATGTCACAGATGACACCGCGTGTATACGCGTGGGTAGGAGTACCGGCCCGAGCGTCACTGACTGCAGTTTAGGCATAGTTTCGTCGCTCATCATGTCCGGAAGACGCAGCCGGGCCCGGGTATTCTCGTATTTAGCCTGCAACGTGCGCAGATGCGGCAGCGATGTGCTGAGCAGCACCGACAGAAGCTCATCAGACCAACGGCATGAGGGAAGGTGGAGTTTACGGAGATGCGAAGCGTGTGCCACAAGCATCTCGCGTACCCTCTGCGATGGTTCGACCTTCGTATCCCACGTAATGTCGAACGGTGTAGCCTGCGAGCGAAGCAGAACGACCTCGAACGCCCGCTCAAAATTCTCGAAAGACGAGGCGTCAAACGAGTCCCACAACGAAGGTTCGGAGAGCGCAATGGTGCGCCAGGCGCGTGAAACTTGCGACGCAGTGATGATGCCACCGAGCTCCAACCACTGCAGACACGACACGTGTAACTCCACTGGCAGTCTGCACAGTGGATCCTTGTGCGCAGTGTTCCACGCGTGGGCGATATCTGCGATTGCGGTGTCCACGACTGTCCGCACAGATGTCATTACATCTCGCCTTGAACGCGTTAGCAAGGTCGCGCACGGGGAAGACGGCAACGACGTACAGTGAACCAAGATCCAAGACGCTCTGCAGAGCGCTGAAGACGGACGCGCGTAGGAGGTCATGCTGGTCTGCAGGAAGTTCGACCATGACCGTCGGGAACAAAAGCAGCGCAACCGAGAGTCGGTAGGAACCGTCATAATCTCCAGCTAACAATTTTCTTGCGCGCTGCCATATCCATGCTTCGCTCGTTAATTACTTGCTTGAGCTGTGACTCTCACCGCAGATACAGACATACCTATTACTCTGCACGGCGCAGAGTACTTTCTAAGTAGATGTACTGACACTGCTTCCCAGCGCAAGTGCACCTCTACTACCCTGCCAGTGCATGCTGTGCGCCTGGATCGATATAAATATCCTTTGTACTGCAGGCGTAACTGCCGTGTATTGACGCGCCAAAAAAGTCGGTACCCTCGATGAGGCTGGATCTCAGTTGTATCAACGCACTCTTCAAGACGAGAAGAAGAAGGCAAAAGTGAATAGGGAGAATAGGCTATTGCAGTGTCTCGTACGAATGCATAGAGACACTGTAGGTAACGCGGGAACGCTCTGTTCACGTGATCGAATCGCGTCACACCGTGTATCCACTATACTTACGATAGATTGGCCAAAGTAACGTGGTTCCACACGCTGCAATTTCCGCTATTTCCTCCAGGGCAGGACTTCGCTGAGGCCCCGCAGTCATCTGACGTTATAGCGCTGAGGAGACATTTCCCGCCTCGCTCGCCGGGTTCCTCTCAATCTCGCTCCCGCATTCGTCCCGCACCTGACGTGAGACTTCTCAGCCATATGGCACTCCCTGGTGGCTCGTGGCAAACAACGAGAGCCGGGCGGGAGCATAAATAGGGAGTCCGGCCGGTTTCCGCATCTTATCTCCCACCACATCGATCACCACTACCACAACTCATCACGATGTACACCATCCAAACCGCCACGCCCGTCGACGCCAGCGCTGCGCACAGCTCCAAGTGCCCCAAGTGCAACAGCTCGATCGCCGCCGGCACCAAGACCTGCGGCTCGTGCGGCGCTGTGCGTGCTCTCTCGTCGTCGTCGTCGCTGCTCGCATCGTACTCACACTCTTGCAGCACTGCCCCGTCTAAGCATCGCACATCCGCGATGAACTCTGTCTGTGTCTTGGTGCGTCTGAGCCTTCACTGTCTGCGATCCTTGCTGATCGCGCTTGTGCAGTATGTTGCTTTCCAGGTGCGCGAATTTCGCCGAGCCGTCCTCAGTCGCGCCCGTACTTATCCAACATCCAGTTCTGAGGTCGGAAGGGTGTAGCAGTTAGCTTGGAACGGCGTTTCGTCTGCCTGTATTGTTGTTGGATTGCGGTGGGAAATGCGATCTATCGTCATGAGAACTCGCTGCTAGTGTGCTCGATAGATGAAGGGGACAGCGATCCGCAAGACCCTCCGTACCGTGCAGAAACTGTAGTGAAGCACAATCGAGGAGGCCGCCGTTATCTCTTCGGTGGCAGCGCGATCTGCGGCGCCTTGAATGCTGAGCGCTGAGCACGGGATCGCGGCCCGGTCACGTGCCCCTCTCCCACAGACTCGAGCTGATAATCTCTTGCTTCGTCAAGTGTGCTTTCTTTGCTGACGCTTTCAAATCCTTGTCGCCATGGTCGAACGCTACGCACTCTCCACGCTGGACTACTATGTCCCTTTCGCCTACGTCCCGCAGATGCTCTACTTCCGCTGCTCAGAGCCTGACGTGGAACTTCTGCGCTCCTCGGTCGAGAAGCTCCTCGCTCGATTCCACTGTCTTGCTGGGACGCTCGTACCCGCACCTGACGACCCTCGTCCTGGCCGCCTCGAAATCTCGGCACCATTCCTCTCTGTGGATGAAATCTTCAGCGTCAAGGACTTGCGCGTGGACCCTACGATTGACTACGAGCGTGCCCAGGTCGCGGGCGAGCACATCCATCTCCTCACGCCTGGATGGTTCTTCGCGCCCGCCCCCGCGCAGGTAATGCGCGTCCAATTGACCCTCCTGCGCGGCGGGTGCACTCTGTGCTGGGCCTTGCACCACGCCTTCGTAGACGGGGCGGGCTCCGGGAGCGTGCTGCGCGCGCTGGCAACGCTCTGTCGCGGAGAAACCCCGGACGAATTGTTGTTTGACCGCGGAGTGGCCGCCTTCTACCGGCCCAACACCTTCCCGACGACGCCGACGCCGAAATGGGAGGACCATCCGGAGTACTTCGAGGCGCCGCTGGATGCGCCGTTTGGGATGCCTCCGCCGTGCGTGCAGAGGGTGTTGTGGTTCTCCGGTCCTGCGCTTGTGGAGTTGAAGACCCTGTGCGCGCCGTCGTCTGAAGATCCAGATCAGCGATGGGTGTCGACGAACGATGCGATGGCTGCGTTTCTCTGGAATCGCATTTCGGTTGCGCGAGTGAAGGCGGGGATCGATCCGTCTTTGCCCTCGATGTTCGGTATGAGCGTTGATGCGCGCCGTCGCTTCACCCCGCCTGTCTCGTCGAACTTTACCGGCAACAGCACAGTCAACACCGTCACTACTTCAGCACTCTCTGAGATCGCATCACCAGAGACGCCTCTCCGCACCATCGCGCTCAAGGTCCGCGAGAGCGTCGCCGCGATGACTGAATCGCACATCCTGAGTGTCGTAGCTCTCTTGGAGGGCATGTCCGATATCCGAAGATGGCGTCAAAGCCAGCAGAACACGCACACGAGCGACTTTGACGTCTCCAGCTGGGCCGGACAGCCGACGTACTCGCTTGATTGGGGACGGGCGTTTGGGGGAGAGAAAGTCGATCGAGCGCGGTTGCCGTGGAATGTCAAGCCGGGGATCGCATGGATCATGCCCGCTGGTGTGCGCATTGGGGAGGATAGTGCGGGATTGGAGGTGGTGTTGATGCTCAGTGAGGAGCATATGGAGATTCTGGTGAAGGATGAGGAGTTTACGAGGTATGCGGCTGTAGTTTGCTAGTGCCACAGGGGTCTCTGGACCAAGTGGTAATGCTAGTGATCGGATCACGCTTCCCTGCATTTCAGGTTGTCGGTTCGGTCAATAGACATAACTACGAACTGAGAAATGCTGTGATTGTGAATCTTGAGAATAATTCTGGGTGGGTGTGGATTAAATGTCGGTGTCGCGTGCAGAAGCGGGCGCCGACGGTGCGGGCGGGATGTCCAAAGTTGGATACGTGGCCGGGCTGTCCCGTTACCGCCCTTGTTCCCCGCTCCCCGCCTAGATTTGAAGCCAAGATGGGCGACGTGCTCGACGACGAGAGCAACACGCACGCGCTGGTGCAGGCGTTCTGCATGATCATCGTGTCTGAGCTCGGCGACAAGACGTTCCTCATCGCCGCCATCCTCGCCATGCGCCACCCGCGCCTCGTCGTCTTCGCCGGCGCCTTTGGCTCGCTCGTCGTCATGTCCATCCTCTCCGCCGTGCTCGGCCACATCCTGCCCGCGCTTATCCCCAAGAAATGGACCCAGTTCGTCGCCGCGATGCTCTTCCTCATCTTTGGCGGCAAGATGCTGCTCGAGGCGCGCGACATGCAACCCGGCAGCGGCGCGATCCAGGAAGAAATGCGCGAAGTCGAGGAGGAGCTCGAGGAGGAGGAGGCCGGCGCGGGCGGCGAGACTGTGATGCAGCTGCACGACATGGAGGAGGGACACGCAGCGACCGCGCTGCCACCGACGCCGAAGAGACCGAAACGAATAGAGGGCGCGAAGGAGGGCTTCCGCAACCTCTGCGGCCTGTTCTTTGGTCCCGTCTTCATCCAGGCCTTCCTGCTCACATTCCTCGGCGAGTGGGGCGACCGCAGCCAGATCGCGACCATGGTCCTCGCCGCCGCACACGTCCGTCTTTTCTTCTTCGTCTAGTAGTCTAGCTAATACCCACCGCCCAGAACGTGTACATCATCTCGCTGGGCACTATACTCGGCCACTCGCTCTGCACCGCGCTGGCCGTGATCGCGGGCAAGTGGCTCGCGTCCAAAATATCCGTCAAGCACGGTCCGTTCACATCCAGTCCGACTTCTTCCCCTGACCCCTTTCCCTCGTGCAGTAACATACGGCGGCGCGTTCCTCTTCATCTTCTTCGCGCTCTTCTTCTTCCGCGAGGCATGGACGCTCGACTCGAAGCCGCTCCCACATCAGGAGCTCGGCGAGCACGACCACGACTGGATACCCCATTGATCCCTTTCGTTCCGTCCTGGTTTCTGCTTTCTGGTTCCTCGGTGAATGTTGAACACTCGGGGTTCTGACTCGTATTGTAGCTGTATCCCGTGCAAGTATAATCCGATCCATCCATCCATCATACATAGACGTACGCATCTTGCTCTTTTGCTTCTCGAAATCCTCGCGCCATCTACCCTCGTCACCGTCCCTGGTGCGTACCATCTTTGCGACAAGCCGATATTCTCGTCCGCCGTCTCCAGCCGTTGCGGTTGCCCGTCATCGTACACAACACCCGTCCTCGCCAGTGTTGGAGCGACGCGCCGGCTGGCATTCCGGGCCATCGGCGCAGACAAAGCTCCCCCTGTATCTCGCGCACTCGCTGCATTCTGCAGATTTTTGCTCACGACCTACACATCAACGTGGAGGACCATTCGCCGCCAGCCAACGAATATCTGTCGGGACGATACTCTCACGGGGCGGACGACGGCCGTAGGCTCAACAATCTGCGTTACGGACCAAGTGGCCGGCTCTGGAAGAGTATCTTTGCAAATTTCGAGTTCTGCGACGCCAGTCTCAACTTCTCGGGCCCCGTCCAGACTCATTGGCGCATGTGGCCTTCTGCGTACAGGTGTCCTTAGACTGCAGACCCTCTCGTAATGTTAGACGGTCTCTGCACGTCACTTCACTCACGGGTATCCGCATAATGCGGCGTGCGGTATCGATGCAGGAAGTGGGTACGCTTTCTATACATGTGGTCCGCACTATGGTGTCTGAACTTCACTTGCGCGAGCGCGAGCAACTACTTACGACGTCGGGAACTGACTGTCAGTCTTGACGGGCGCTGCCATGAGACGACAGTTGGCCTGTGAGGTTTGCTGTCCGGAATTGCAGGCGCCTCCGGCTGCACGGCGACACACAGCCTTTCCGCGACTGTCTCTCTTCGCCTCTCTCCGCTATCTACAGAACGCTGAACGATGAGCAACGCATTCGAAGCACCCTTCTCGCGCCTCCGCGTCTTTGCAGACGCACTACACGATGCATTCCTTAGACTCGACGTACGCACAGTTCCGTAGCCGGGGTTTGAGCAGATATTAATAAGCTATTGGCTAGGGCGGCGAAGACATCACGGATCTCGTGCAGGAGAAATTGCAGCAGTGTGGGAGAATGCTCGAGGCGTCCCCAGAGGGTTCCAAGATCGCGGCTGTCGAGCGCACGACGATCAAGTCCTTTGCAACGTTTGTGGCGCCTTTTCTCCCAGCGACTCGCCCAAACTGACGTTGTCGCAGAATTCTCAAAGAAGTCTTGACCGTGCTCGAGGGACCAAAAGGCCGTATAATCGCTCTTCGGCGACGCCTTGGACCGGGTCGCAATGTCAACACCGGCGCCTACGTCGACGATTGCAAGCCTCGTATTGGCGAATGGAGGAAACGCATTGAAGATGCTATTGACTTGCGGGACGTGCGTATATACAGCCAACATTACCACGATCTTATCCACTCACGCGAAACGCAGGTGGAGGCCAGAGTAATTCTGCAGGACATGGGGCTCGCGATCGGGGGGAGCACTTCGAGTCGCACCGCTCTGCGCGCTCGCACAGCCGCGCCGCTGGCTCCAAGTGCAGCTGTTGACACTCCCGGCGGCCTATCAGTCGACGCGGTGTTGGCCCTGCACGAGCGTCTGCTGGGATATGCGGAATCGTCCTCCGCTCGCATCGACGTCTTGGTCCGGAACCATGACCAGGTACTCAATGTTGCAGGGATCTCTGAGCGTGAGCGGGAGGTTAGTTTTGATTCCTCGTTGACTGTTCTGCATCTCACAGACGTAGCAGCATATGCAGCGTATGGAGGCACAGATGAATGCTTTTGACGCACGACTAAAGGTGTGCAGCCTCAGTTAGGTAGTTTGAGCTGCCAATACTGACATATTCCGATCCCATTCTTGCAGAGAACCAACGTCATCGCCTGCGCGTCTTTTTTTTTTTTAGATAGGTTCCGCCCATTCACGCCATAGGACATGCTGTGTCCGGGACTCCGGGATTTGGTCTAACAAAACTTCGTTCGCCCCTCTCCGCCGCTCTCCCCGACCCAGACCCTGATATACAACATCGATTAGCGCCACAAATGTTACCCTCTTCCTATCGCTCTCACTTTCGCTTCTCTGCATTGGAACAATGGAACGACCCTCTCATCCTGACCGTGGGCATCCGCATGTCCCGTTCAACTGACGCCCCATGTATTTAGTGTCTCCTTTGTCGGTCATAGATTTGTGTGTCTCACAGTTAGCTACAAGTTCTATAATCACTCCGAGTCCCTTGCCACCGAGTCGCAGGATGATCATGCTCGTCATCTCTCACTCATCTCTCACACTGGTACGCGTATGTAAATTGCAGATATCTACTTACCTGTACGTCTATTATTCAAAGAGTCGACAGTACACAGCTGCTCTTTGGTGAGGGACTGCTTCACGCGGACTTAACTTTAGCCTCAAGAGCCCCAGCTCCTAATTCTACCTTTGCTCTTTATCCAACGCATATACTGTAATCATATCGGTATGCATATAGGGATGCGCGAAGAGGATTCGGAAATATTCGGTGGCCTCGTGGTTCTCAGCGGGTAACGCCGAGAACGAAACATCCAGGCACCGGCGTGGTGACACATCGCGCACAACCTCGCACACCGACGCCTCTTCCCTCCCTCCGTTCCCTTCCTTTCTGCGCGCTACAAGTGTTGCATAGGCTGGAAAAGGCGGTATTGACTGAGTTTGAAAGTGTGACCCTGTGTGACAGCGGAGCTTGAACCAGGCTTACGCACGGCGCACTCGGATTGAAGGGAGCGCAGGATCGATTTCGAGTCGGGCTCGGCTGCGGGACTTTACACGCGCTTTCGACGCCAGCTCGCGCGCACCTCTCTAACGCGCCAGATAACGTGACCTGCTCCCCGCCGCGAATTCCCCGCCCAACATGGCGTCCAACGGCATGTCCATGGCCGCCTCGCAGCAAATTCAGCAGGTCGTACAGGTGCGCACATTCTAGGTTGTGGAGACGAGTAGCCTCACACGCACTTGCGACAGCGAATACAGCAACTGCGGCAGCAGGGCTTCACGGCCGAGAACCACCCAGAGCTCGCAAAGCTCATCGCCTACTTCCAAATGGTCCAGCAGTGTAACGCTCTATCTTCTACTACGCTATGCACGCAGCTCACGCTCTCCAGCTGCTCAACGACAGCAAGCTGCCGCGCAGAATGGCCAGTCCCCAGCACAGTTCAACATGGGCGCCGCGATGGACGGCCCAAAACCCATGACGAACGGCCACGGCGCCATGAACGGCGTCAACGGCGGTCTGAACGGCATGGCGCACTCTATGCCCGCCGCGGCGGCCACGCCCCAGCCCTCGACTGCCTTTACGCCCAACCAACTCTTCGCGTTGCGGTCCCAGATCCAGGCCTTCAAGCTCATCCAGCGCGGCGTTCCAATTCCCGACGTCCTCCAAGAGGCCATACACCCAGAAGGCTCGCTCGCCAACGACGCGCACACCTCTGACCCCGTCGTCGACGCTGCCGTGCGCGTGCACAAGGGCTTAGAGGACGGCGCGTCCGCGGAGGAGGTCAAGCTCGAGGAGACCGGTCCTGTTCCTCCCGGGCCGTATATCGAGGACGACACATCGTCTTCCGTCTACCCGTACAACGCCTTCACACACCCCTTCTCGTACCTGGCTCAACCCAATCCCTCGCGCGAGGTATGGGCCACCAAGATGCAGCGCCTGCTCCTCCCAAGCATCATGCCTCCGGGACTCGACCCGCACCAAATCCTCGCCGAGCGCAACCGCTTCGTCGAAGCGCGTATCGAGCAGCGCATCCGCGAGCTCGCCGCGCTCCCGAGTACGATGGGCGAAGGCGGACTCGAGAACCCTGTTGACGACGTCAAGCCCGACGTGACCGCGCACGGCAAGCTGCGTGCGATGATCGAGCTGAAAGCGCTCCGTCTGCGCGACAAGCAGCGTGCGCTCCGTGCGTCGCTCGTCGAACGTCTCGGACACAGCGCGACCCTCCCCGTCGACCGCCGCGAGTTCAAGCGATACCGCAAGCCATCCATCCGCGATACACGCACCACCGAGCATCTCGAGCGTCGTCAGCGCCAAGAACGCGAACGGCGCGCGAAGCAGAAACATCTCGATTACCTCAACGTCATCTGCTCGCACGGACGGGACATGGTCGTCGCCTCGCGCGCGCAGGCCGCCAAGGCGCAACGGATCGGCAAGGCGGTATTACGCTTCCACGAGCAGACGGAGAAGGAGGAGCAGAAGCGCATCGAGCGGATTTCGCGCGAGCGTCTGCGCGCGCTCAAGGCCGACGACGAGGAGGCGTACCTCAAGCTCATCGATACCGCAAAAGACACACGCATCACGCATCTCCTCCGCCAAACCGACTCCTACCTCGACTCCCTCTCCGCCGCCGTCGTCGCGCAGCAGAACGCCGACCCGTCTTTACGCGAGCAATTGCGCGAGCTGCAAGAGACGGGCGGTGCGGACGAGACGATGTTCGGCGCTACGAAAAGCGAAGACGCGCCGACGGAGAAGGGCAAACTCGACTACTACGCCATTGCGCATCGCATCCAGGAGAAAATCACCCAACAGCCGACGATCCTGCAAGGCGGCAAGCTGAAAGAGTACCAGATCAAAGGGCTGCAGTGGATGGTCTCGCTGTACAACAACCGTCTCAACGGGATCCTCGCGGACGAGATGGGTCTCGGCAAGACGATCCAGACGATTTCGCTCGTTACGTTCCTCATCGAGAGCAAGAAGCAACCGGGCCCGTATCTCATCATCGTCCCGCTCTCGACGTTGACGAATTGGACGCTCGAGTTCCAGAAGTGGGCCCCGAGCGTCAAGTTGATCTCGTACAAGGGCTCGCCGCAGAATCGACGCATGCTCCAGAACGATATTCGCATGGGCCAGTTTCAGGTACTTCTTACGACGTACGAGTATATCATCAAGGACCGTCCGATCTTGTGCAAGATGCGTTGGGTGCATATGATCATCGGTGCGTGTCTTGTGGTTTCTTTTGGTATTTGTGCGGCTGGCTGATGCTTATTTCACAGACGAGGGTCATCGTATGAAGAACGCCAACAGCAAGCTCGCACAGACGCTCGCGCAGTACTACCACTCGCGCTACAGACTCATCCTCACCGGCACGCCTCTCCAGAACAACCTCCCCGAACTCTGGGCGCTCCTCAACTTCGTCCTGCCCAAAGTCTTCAACTCCGCGCAGTCGTTCGAGGAATGGTTTAACACGCCCTTCGCGAATACCGGCGGACAAGAAAAGATCGAGCTGAACGAAGAAGAGGTGCTGCTGATCATCCGTCGGTTGCATAAGGTGCTCCGTCCGTTCTTGCTGCGCCGGTTGAAGAAGGACGTGGAGAGCGAGTTGCCGGATAAGGTGGAGAAGGTCATCAAGTGCAAGTTGAGCGGGCTGCAGGGCCAGTTGTACAAGCAGATGAAGAAGCACGGTATGCTCTTTGCGGAGGGCAAGGATGCTAAGGGGTGCGTCTTCCTTGTCTTTTTTCGGTTTGCTTGCTTACCTTGTGTTTGTGTGTAGGAAGCAGCTGGGCTTGAAGGGCCTGAACAACGCGCTGATGCAGATGCGCAAGATCTGTCAGCACCCGTACCTCTTCGAGGAGGTCGAGGCGAAGATCAACCCCGGCGGTATGATCGACGAGAAGATTGTCCGCGTCTCCGGCAAATTCGAGCTCCTCTCGCGCATCCTGCCCAAACTCTTCAAGACCGGCCATCGTGTCCTCATCTTCTTCCAGATGACGAAGGTTATGGACATTATGAGCGATTTTATGAACTTGATGGGATACAAGCATCTGCGGCTCGACGGGAGTACCAAGACGGACGAGCGCGCGAATTACGTGCAGCTGTTCAACGCGCCGAATTCGGAGTATCTTGTGTTCTTGCTGTCTACGCGCGCTGGTGGCTTGGGTCTGAACTTGCAGACGGCGGATACGGTCGTCATGTGCGTTGCCACTTTCACATATGTATGAGCTCCTTGCTGACTACGTTTGTAGCTTCGACAGCGATTGGAACCCGCACGCGGACTTGCAGGCGCAGGATCGTGCGCATCGTATCGGCCAGACGAAGGCCGTGCGCATTTTGCGGTTCATCACGGAGAAGAGCGTTGAAGAGGCCATGTTTGCGCGCGCGCGCTTCAAGCTCGCTATCGACGGCAAGGTCATCCAGGCCGGTAAATTCGATAACAAGTCGACGGACAAGGAGCAGGAGGAAGTTTTGGTGCGTCCAAACTGGCGTACGTTCTTAATTGCTATGTGGTGTTGATGTCGTTTGCAGCGCTCGATTCTCGAAGCGGACCAGGAGCAGGACGAGAGCGAAGAATCGAGCGATATGACGGACGAGGAGCTTAATATGCTTCTTGCGCGCTCGGACGAAGAGGTTGCCATCTTCCGCGAGCTTGACGTCCAGCGCGAGGTCGAGGCCGAGCGCAGGTGGCGCGAGCGCGGGAATGTTGGACCGCGTCCACCGCCGCTTATGGCCGTCGAGGAGCTGCCGGAGATCTACCAGCGCGACGAGCCGTTCGTGCCCAAGGAGGACGAAGAAGTCAAGCTCGAGGGGCGTGGCCAGCGCAAGCGCAATACCGTCAATTATAACGACGGGATCGATGACCCCTTCCTTGCTGTGAGTTAAGGATAACGGGTGGTTGTATCGATGCTAATGTTTCGAAGGAGGAGCTTGGTGCCGAGGAGGACTTTGACGAGCCTCCAACTCGCAAACGCGGTCGCCCGAGCAAGATTGGCTCTGGCTCTGGCACCAACACCCCGCAGCCTGATCCTCGTAAGTGTGCCATATGAGCTATGAGTCTCGGGTGGCTAACGTAGTTTGTGTAGGCGGTAAGCGCAAGCGCCCTGCAAAGGCCAGCTCTGTGACGCCGTCGATGAACGACGAGGACGAGGATGATCTCCCGAACAACGTACGCACACCGGAGTTTGCTTGTCATTGGCGTCTCACGCCTCTTGCAGAAACGCCGGAAGACGGGTACCGACCCTATCGACCCTGCAACCCGCGCCCGCATGAAACGCGCGTTCGACGCTTGCTACAAGGCCGTGCAGCAGTGCGAAGACGAACACGGCCGCAAGCGATGCGAGCTGTTCAAGGAACTGCCCAGTCGTCATGTGCGTCGCTATTACCACACTTCTAGCAGCGTTTGCTCACTCGGTGTCTTGTGCAGGACTACCCCGACTACTACCAGACCATCGCCGTTCCCATCGCCATGTCCCACATGCGCAAGCGGGCCAGCACGAACTACTACAAAACGGTCACAGCGTACCTCGACGACTGGCGCCTGATGTTCAACAACGCGCGCACGTACAACCAAGAGGGCTCGTGGGTCTACATCGACGCCAACGAGATGCAGAAGGTCCTCGAGGACACATTCCGTCGCGAGACCGTCAACTCAGGTCTGCCTGGCGCGGAGGGTGCCGCACCCGTCGCTGGGCCGTCGGGAGGCTACGGTGGCAACGGTAACGTCATAGGCTATGGGGAGTATGTGGACGAGGAAGGCATGAGCAGGCGAGGCTCGGCGCGTCCGAGTGCAAAGCGCGTCGTCATCAGCGACGACGAGTATATGAGCGCTGGCGACAGCGATTGAATATGATATTGCCTCGTACTTTCTGTGCTTCGCCGCGCTGTTATGCATTCTGGGTCTCGATTTTGTAATACTATTCGAATGTAGAGTCCGTCAGGTGAGAGTGAATCGAACGATGGCGCAAAGTGGGTTGTATTTCGTGGAGTTCTGGGAGCTGACGCCGTCTCAAGCTTCTAGGAGGTCGCATGAAGCCTAGTGTTGCAGATAGCCTGGGCATTGAAGGACCTCAAATTTGCGTCAGCGAGTTACGTTCCTCCTTTGAGACACGCACGGGGACACGTTTCGCGAGGCTGTGGTCCATGGATCGGTTCGGGATCTCATTAATCTCATTGCGGACCGGATTAATATTGTCGGGAGTCGATTGGCTACATATGCTGTCTGACGCCTCCGACACTGTCTCTCTGCGCAACGTCCCCGCCAATCATGACATCCCAGAATGCCGTACCCATAGCCATCAGCGCTATCTGCGACCCGGCCTTCGACATCCTATCGTTCCGCTACCTCAGGAGCAAGGACGGCACGATAATCCGCTACCGCAATTTCAAGCTTCGTTTCGAGACTCTATCCAAGCGGGTTGAAACATTTGGCCGACGTCTTGTCTCACCTGAACTTACGGAACTAGAGCTCGATTTGGTGAGTATCGTATGTGGTTCAAGAAATCATGTAGTGTTAACAGTCGTAGGTCACCATGATCGAAGGCACGCCTTATGTCTACCACGCCATACATAACTAACCCTGTATAGCTCAGTTATCTCATGTTCTGTTCATCTGGAACAGAGTCATCGCCAAAGCACAGGCCCGCGCACCTCGGGATAGAGCGGAAACAAGCGGCTTCATCGGGTCTGGACTCGACATTTTCCTCCACCTTGCGCTCGACTCTCTCTACGAAATGGACGAGACGTACTCGACGTACTTCCCTAACTACGCTACTCTGTTCGTCCACAAAATCAGTCCGTGTCAGTGCCCATTTTGCGCTCGAAATGCCGATGCCGTCCAATGGGTAAAAGAGAAAGCTGTCACACACTTCAGCGACTTGAGGCTCTTCGAGTTTCGTAGCGTTTTCAGTGATATAGACTGGAATGATGTAACACAGATACTCGTCTAGAATGGGAGATTGGATCATCGCAGGTGCACTGAGGACTGACCCAAGCGCCAGAAACAACTTTCACACACGTTCCGATACAATCAAGAGGTCCCCGGGTTGACATCGACAGTAACGAGATGCATAGGGTCTTGAGTAGATATTTCGCCCCGCACCGTCAGCACCGGGGTGGAGGACGCTGCGCCAGCCGCTGATCGTCGGTAGTACCAAATACGGGAAGCTCGACGACGAGGAAGGCTTAAGCAGAGCACGCTCAGTACGTCAGAGCGCAAAAGGGGTTGTCATGAGCAGCAACGAGTACGATGACTGGATACGAGTACGACCTTGTGCTCCCTGTCACTGCGCTCTACTCAACGCAGTCCAGTCTCTAATTGGCAACACTGTTGGAATGCAGTCTGATACTAGTAGTCGCACACAGCCCACATACATCGGATTGCGGCGCTAAGTTGTTCGTGTCTCGTGGAGCAGATTTGGGTGCTGTCGTAGTCTTAACCATCGCGCGCATCGTACAGCATGAACCTGCTCTCCAGTGCTACACGACGAGAGTTCTGTGCCTGGCAGTGAAATATGCGCGCCATGATCGTCCTCAAGAGTTCCCACGTTTATCAGCAGGTCGTGTAGACGTGCGTTCGTTATTGGTGCAGCGTCCGGCTCGCTGATCAATATAGCTGCTAGACTCCTCCGCACATACAACCAGAGCGATTCATGGCTTGGGAAAGATGACACTAGAGCGTATGCGTGGTCGAGCGTCGTCCGAGCCTCGTGTAAAGTCTGAGATCCTTCGGGCAGAAGCTCGCCGTAGAGAGACACGAGCTCGCAAACGTAGTGCATAGCCGTGTGATCAGAAATATGGCGGTCGATCCAGCTTCGAACTGCGACAATCTCCGAGTGCAGGAAACCAAACGCGGATGAGCGCTCTGAGCCCAGATGAAGGCGAAGGTTGCGGATACAGCGTAGACGGTGATTCCACGCAAAGTAGTTGCGACGGTACGTCTCGCTCGCCTGTTCCGCGAGCGCTATCTCCACGCGCAGTTGAGAAAACGGCACCACGCATGCGTCCAGGTCTTCTGCAGAGCCGTCCGGTACGCCATTAACGTCGCTATAAAGGTGACGGAGCAGCCAGCGGCGATGATGCCACAGGAAGGACGACTTGGCTGCCTGCTGTTCAGACAGCAGACTGCCCGTAAAATCCAGTTCCAATCGAACGTCGCGGAGACCCGACAGAACGAGGCGCTTTCTTGCGTTCAGCGCGGTCGAGTGGGCAGCGTTTGCGAGTAGCAAGACAGAACTGGCTCGTAAAATGGTCGCTGTGTCGGATGTCCCTTTGGCTGAAGCGAAAGTACGGCAAGCACCCAGATACGCCTGGTAAAGTGCCTTCTGTGGAACGCCAAGATGCCCCTCGATGAGCAGAAACGGGGCGTGCGGGTTTTCCTCCAGCGTAGGGAGAAGACCAGCTGCAGGAACGATTTCGATGCCTTCGCTTTATCGCAATCAGTGGGCGGGCACGACTACGGAACTTGGGACATGCGCACATCTTGCTGTCGAGTAGTGTTGCGAGTTTCTCGAAGTATGTGGTGTCCATCGTTTCGTTCGGATGGTAAGAGGGAAAGGGCTGCTGGTATCGGCGCGCGCTGCCGAAAGCCGACCCGGTTCAGACGTTCAAGAAGGTCTCGTTCCTTGCTCAAAATTTCTTCAGGACCATGTTAAATTCCTAGTATACAACAACACTTCTTTTTTAGACCCTCTCCAAGTGCTCCGTTTCGCCTCTGTGTTTCTCAGAGTCCGTCGGAGGGACTGGACTCTCTGACACGGTATTGTGGGTCTTGTAGTCAAAGTTGTACGGGTATCGCTTGTCCAGCCATCCCATCAGTATGGTCGACACTCCACATGCGAAGCACATTGCCGCAGTCGTGGCCCATCCCTGGAGCGTATTAGCACAGCCCGCCGTCGTTGTGTATACTACTCCCACCATTGCGTATCGTGGAGCAGTATCAGAGGGCCACAAGAACGACTGCAGGTCTATGTGAGCGGACTGTAAGTCCTCTGGGGTAAAGATTGCATACTCCGTAGACAGACGACAGATTTGCGAACATGTTCACGCTGTGAAAGCAGTCAGTACCACTTGAACCCTCGTATCGAATTGATATGACTCCTACATGGCTTGAGATATAGCGCGCTTCTCGTGTGGATATGATATCGTGTTCGCGAGATACGCCAGTATGATAGGAACGGCAGTCCAGATACCGGCAGCGCCGAAGCAGAGGATGGTGTACCGGGCAGCGTTATTCATGATTGACGCCTCGATGATAAAGCATAGGGCGGCGATGAGAGCAGGTATACCTGCGTGGAGAGGTCGTTCGTTGAAGTAGTCCGCAGAAGTGCTGATTGCGAGACTGAAGACTAAGGCGACGGCCTGCGTATCCAGTGAATATGCTCAGCGTCACTGCTTCCCCATGGGCGAAGCTTACATAGATTGGGACAGTCATGAACTGGGCTGTATGTCCGGTGTAGCCCAGGAATGTTGTGATCGTCGGAATCTGGGAAAAGGGTTTCAAAACGACGAGGTATAAACGAAAGGCGACGTACAAAGTACGAGATCGTCCCAGCACCGACTGGAGAACGTCGTTAGGGTCACCTTCGCACACGGGGAGGACTGAAATACCGATCATCATATACATAAACATGAACATGTATGTTCTCCATTCAAAGACGGCCGCCTTGAACGCCTCCATGTGACTGAGATCGCGTTGACCCCCGGACCCGATATGGTCGGCCTGGATACGAAGAGTCGCGAGACGTTGTTCGGCAGGCGTGAGCCATCGAGTATTGGCAGGCCAGTCGGGAAGTAGGAACATGCAACCGATCGAGACGGCAACGGTCATGCATCCTTCGATGATGAAGAGCCAGCGCCAACTGGCGATACCGTGCGCGTTGGAGAGACCCTCGGTGATGCCACCTGCAAGTAAGCCTGGACAGCCATTGTCAACACCTCGAGCTAGCAGAGGCGAGCGAACCGTACCTCCGAATGCTCCGCTGTAACGGTCTTGATAAATCGTTATGAGTGCTATGGGAAGAACTCACGAGGTCATCGAAGCCGAGTAAAACCATGCCATTCGTTTTGCCAGTTCCGCCTTGCGGTACCTGTAGCTCTGTTATAAGTATTAATCGTTGTGCGTGGTCGACTGACCAGCTTGATAGGAAGAACATGACGCTTCATGGGGTCGCCGTGTCAATGAATGCAAACCACGGAGAGTAGTGGCGTACCCAGGAAAGAATCCGCTCTAGTCCCTCAAATCAGCGACTTGCCCTTCATGCCGTTGTGGCAAAGTGTGCGCACCTCGATGCACCCCTATTAGCGGGTGCGATTCCAGGTTTAGCAAAGCGGCATCCCGGCGTGCTGAACGGGAGCACGAACCAGGAAGAACCGCGCAACAATGAGACCGTGGTAGGACTGTATGGTTGCGAAAAGGCCAGCGACGACGCCCCATGTGCAGACTATTGCGGGGAGGTAGATAGAGGGCCGGCTGCGCGAAAGAATCATGTTGCTTGGGACCTATGGAACACGCTGTCAGAGTTCGCGAAGCGCTATGAGGCTCAATGCATACCTCTCCGAGGAGGTATCCGACGAAGAAGATCAGGAGGGCGATGGAGTAGCGGTTATCAGTGAGGGAGAGGTCGTCCTCCATGCCTGCCACTCGAGCGTTACCAATCTGCGGTCGTAAGTGTCAGCTCCCGACGGCACGAGTGATGACAAGGCCTGACTGAATACGCACGTTGGAGCGGTCCAAGTCTATACATGGCAGTAGCGCCGGTCAGGAACGTACAAGTCGCAGCACCGAGGAGACGAACAGTTCATCAAGTACATGATCTGGAGGGTACGGTCAGCGCGTTGCAAGGGAGAAGGAAGTCTTTCGCGCAGACCCCAACGTACCCAGACTGCCGGGAATACACGCAAGTCGCTGCACGGTCCAGCCATTGAGCAAGGTTTCTCGGTACATTTTGCGACGGAACGTACATTTTGCGGAGCAGCGCACGCTCCTCAGGCGAGCCTGGGACGTACTCGCCCAGCTCCGCCGGCGACGCGATATCTTCGCGCATCTCGACTGACTCTTTCCTGTTCTCGGCCATGGTGGTTGAGGGAAGAGAGGTGGTCGCGGTTCCTGACCGCGACCAGCGGAAGGAGAAGCGCGTGATGTCACGAAGAAGCTTCGAAGCCATTCAGAACTGTCATGGGGCTCGGTTATTCCACTGTTTTGCGTGGACACGGAACATGTGAACGCTGTTGAGCGTTGACAGTGGCAGCAGTGCCTGGGCGGCATGACGCAGGGGAAATGAACGCTTGGCACGACGATGCCTCGCGCGAGAGTTGTCGTCAGGTCGTGCAGCGGAAGTGAGATGAGAATTTCGATTCTTGGGCATGTTTGGGCAGGATTCTCTCAAAGTTACAGGTAACGACGTTGGGCCAAAAGACGTTGGAGAGGAGCGCGCCTACGGCGATATTATAGTGCGCGGAAAGCGCAGGCACAAACGGGACGAGAAGGCAATATCAAGGCGAGTCGGGGATATCCTTTCCGAGCGATTCCAACAGCATTGGGGAACAGGGCGTAGGCGTAGACTCGGAGCCCTCGTTCGCGGTAGTCGTCCATGTGCGGCGCTCTCGGTCCCTCGCAGCCAGAATACGCGGGCAAGCAACGTCCACGTGCAGATTGGCGAAGTACATTGCCACCACCGCGCTTTCGTCCGTAAGCCTATGAAGATGCCACGACGAGCATTGCACGGCAACCGCTTTCGGCGTATTCGTAGTGGGCGACGCCGCTGCGAGTATCCGGCGCGAGAGAAGTGGTATCAAGCCTTTCACGGGTGAGGGAGGATTCTGTGGAATAAAAGGGTGCTGAATACTTTGAGGGGTTGGGGGAGGGAAGGAGAAGGCTTACCGCAGATGCGACGGACACGTCAGGTTGCGTAAATCCGTAGAGTTCCACCATGGCCAATGTCGTGTGCAGGAGTCGATGCAGGCGGCAGAGGCAAACCGTTGCATATGTAGTCGTCGTCGGACAATGCGAGAGAGGAAGATAGTGTGCCACACTGAGCCACCCGCAATTGTCGAGTACGAGGAGGCATTGTGCCACCGCCGGTCATCCTCGTCGGAGGTCAGGTGCGAGAGCTCGGGGCGTGAAGAGAAGCTCATCACGAGCGCTGACCGTGCAGAAAAGCCGTAGATGACAATATCAGGGTCATATCTAATCGCGTTCAGCGTCAACGAGGATCGTGAATTGCCACTGTCATCGCACATCAGACGAAGCACCGCCGAGTGGAAGGGGCTGCTGGTTTTATATGAAGAGAGTGGGCGGGAAGGCCCATAGGACTCAACGCTTTGTGCTCTTGCCACTGCCGAAGCTATGTTCGTGTAGTCACAGCGCAGAGTGCCGCTGCGTATAGCACGGGCAAACGTGCTCGAATCCACGATTCTTCCCTTAGGGCATCGCGCGTTGCTGATAGGACGAAGAGCACGACACAGTGCTTTGCGTGTGCAAGACCACCAAGTCAGGACGGACGCACCAACAAGGGCAAACAACTCGCTGCTTTGTGCGACGACCAATGTCTCGACACATAATGCATTTCCAAACTACAATTCCATCGACAGCCTTAGAGCACCGGGGCTGCGTGCTCGACGGCGCGGCTCTTCCCAGCGCAGTATTACCACGCTCTCCGGTTCAGCCCCCTCTGTTCCCCGCGACGAGACCGTGAGCTGTGTGTAGCGTAGGCCCGGTCGAGCGATTGCGGCTGCGCACGCAGTGCGCAGTGCTCCCTCGATCGGGCCGATGTGAAGAGCCGTCGCCCCCACTCTCCAGCGGTGTCATATCCCGGCAAACATGACATGACAGCACCCAGGCATGCTATAGTACAGCCGTCCAAGATCTGTGCGGGAGAAGCAGAACAACACGAGACGCAACGGCGACAGGCGGGCCCCGCGAGCGATGAAAGAGGTAGCTAGTATCCCTCCCTTCCTGCGACATTGGTTTTTGATGCGGATCGCCTCGAGGTTACTATGCATGTTCTGGTGGTGACTCCTCTAAACATGCAGTATTTCTCAACCTCTACTTCGCCCGATAGCTTTTTTCACAACTTGAACGTTGTCCGACTCTGGCTAGTACACAGGGAGTCGCCTTGTTTGAGTTGTTGCCCTTCGCACTGAGTATCATCGCCACCACGTCAGGTCGAGCGTTCAAGAGACCGCAAAGAGCAGTGCGCCGTGACAACAGAACGAATAGAACCGATAGCTGGTACGGAATAGCTGCTGGCCATGGGCACGAACTCTGATGATGGCGCAGGAAGGAAGAGTGGACCGGCTTTCCGCGATCTGGCGCACGCCTTCCAGACATCCGAAGTATAATTACATCTATACAAGACAGGTAAGATATGACCTCTGATACACTGGAATTACACCATAATCAGTCGCGCAGCCATGCACGTTCCACCGCAGACAATACCATCCCTCGCACCACAGTGTCCGTTGCGTCCGCCAGCTCGAGCAGCTCAAGCAACACGACATTCCCTTCGTCCAGCTCACAAGCCCCGGCGTCCACACTCGCAGTCACCGCCCAACAGAGCACACAGACAGAGTCCTTCAGTACCAGTTTGTTGCGCCGTCGAGAACCAGCGAGCAACCTCGACAGCAGGCGAACGAGCGCACGAAGGGAAGATAACAGCACGCAATCTGCTGCGCGGGGAAGAGTAGCCTGTAAGACAGCGCGCGCTTCAGGGGAGCCAGCTTCGATGCGTAGGACAGCTGCAAGTGCGACGTTGTCCAGGTCAGCTTGTTGTGCGATGTCGATAGTCGACTGGACCAGGCGCGCAACATCCGGCAAGGCTGAGGCACGAACGAAAGGCAGAGCACTGGTAATGCGGGTCATGAGTCTAGCGCAGTTGGTTGTGACGCCTTTAGAGCCGGCGGTGAACGATTGTACGAGCTTGAATGCGTCAACGAGAGCCGGAGCGCCTGAACAGACCAATCCTAAAATATAAGCCGAGTCATATAGTAAGGCAAGCGAACGCACCGTTAGAGGCAGTAAGTTGCGCCAGTTGGATGCACGGCGCGTCGTCACGGTCGGGCTTGCGTTTGCGTTTCTTCTTGCCGGGTTTATCGACCTCGCTTTCGTCTGGTACAGGTCTCGCCCGCTTCAACTCGCGCAGTTCTATGCGTAGTTCGAGCATCATCAGATGCGCATATATGGTCAGCAATGACACGACTCACCAGCGCGGACACGGTCGAGTTTGAGTGCGGCGGCGTTGCGTTCAGCTTCCATCGCCAGGGCCCGTTCACGCCACGCCAGCTCTGCGTCGTTCGGAAGATCGTGCAGCGGGTAGGCATTCTGGACGTCTAGTAGGAACGCTTCAAGGGCCAAGTCGTCAGGTATAGCGTCGCTGTGGCGAGCGCGTCGAACCAGCCAGGGAACGGTCGACGGGCTTGGCACCCAGAATGGCGAGGGCCTGTATGAGACCACAGCATCAAGATGTGTTCTCGGAGAATGTAATCCATGGGGACGAACCACGGCGACGCGTAGACAGTCGCTTGCTTGGGTGACGGACATGGTGAACGGACGAAGCCAAGTTATGAGCGCGGAGAATTCTTCGGAACAACAGAATCGTGTTACTCGTCATAAAATCCTTCAAACAGTACCACAGCTCGTGTATGCATATTTCATTCAGTGTTATTATCACCCCTTGACAGATGACGGACATGGTGAAACGGACGAAGCCAAGTTATGAGCACGGAGCTTTCGTCGGGACAACAGAGTCATACATATTACTCGTGAAACAATACTACAGCTCGTGTATGAATACTTCATTCAGTGTTCTTATCACTGCAACCAGGCCTAAGCGTAGTCAAACGACACCTCGGGCGTCCGCTCCCAGAGCCGATACTGATAGTTCGTCTCGCGAAGGGTCGCCGTGATCTCTCGCGGAATAACAGCCAGTCCAATATGTCCTTCAGCTGGAATGCCCGTGACGTTGATGCGTGCGAGTTTCTGGAAGCGCCACGATATGACGAGCCGTTGCAACCACGCAAGCTGGGTCTGCAAGGAAACGTAAGCGACGCGGGACAAAAGCAAGAAGGAATACGCACCCCAAATTTCACCCAAGGTGCAAGCCTGATATCGAGTTGTCGAATACGGGTGGTTGTCGAAAACACAACTTGACCAGCACTCATCGAGAGGCGCTTGTTGTGGTCCTCAAGAGCGATCAAGAGGCCCTCCGTAAGGGATACCTGCACCCTCGAAAGACGGCCGAATCGGTCCAATTGGATAACGCTGAGCATCAAGTTCGCAAAGTATTTGCTGTGCTCGTCGCCTGGCAGGAGCTCGAGCGTGCCGTCGGGGACGAGTGTCGCGCCGTCTGCGAACGCGCCGACGAGTAACTGGACGGTACCGGAGAGTTTGGGATATTCTTGAGGAGTTGCCATCTTCGTCGAGAAGGGTAGAGATGTGCGTCTTTGGGTGTTGTGGGATGGAGAAGCGAGCACACGCCTCTGCGCGTTATATATGCCCCAGTCAACACCGACCACGATGTGTGATGCAGTCTCATAGTATGTCTGAGGCGGAAAGCGTTTAAGCGGCAAGCGTTCGAGCACCACGAGAGCCATGGCCAGTCGTCGGTTGCACATTCAATTCCGAAGAGCCCGCTTCTGCAAAGCTTTCAAGGGTGACCTCATCCATCCGGGTACACGAAAAGACCTAAGGAGATAGAAACTGCAGCCCAAGTGTCGTAAGTGCTTCGAGCCTTGTGCGCTTTGGATCGTGGTGGAGGAGGGCAAGAGACGAATCGGCTAAGAGCGAGCACGCGGCACGACGTTGGCTTCGAACGGCCACGAGCTTCGAGCGCCATGTGGTCCGTCGAGCTCGTATAGTCCAGGGACGCCGCTGACAGTCTACAACAGGTGTACGCGCTGGTTCCTGCCTCTGCTCTTGCTGCCCGCGCCAACGGCGCCCGCGTACTTTCTACTGCTCTTCATAATCTCGCTCACCATCCACGCTCGGCCCTGGTACGCACCCACATTACATTCTGATATTTATTTAGTCACACTCATACTCTTACATATCCATAGCGTATACTGCATAATGCTCCTCTCCGCGCTGTTCGGCTCGTCGTGCTACTGGCAACCGCTCGCGACCGACTACCTCCTCGCGCGCCATCCATCTCTCGCGCCCCCACCAGAGGCAAATATCACCTTACCAGCATATACACCCATGCCGGACCGCTGCTGGTGCGACCTGTACGACAGCGTGTTCCAGCCGTTCAACACTACGCGTTGGGAACAGCGTGCGCTCGTGCGCGTCGTACGCCCCGCACTGGAGGAGTATAAGAAGGCGCGGAAAGTCAAAGAAGAGGCGGAAGCCGCTGCGAAGGAGGAAGAGCAGGCGCAGAAGGAGAAGGAGCAGAAGCAGAAGCAGAAGGAGACGGAATGCCAGCCTGAGCCGCGACACTGGCTCTTACGCGGAGACGGTCCGTTAACGCGTTTCATCGTCGACCGACTCGTTGGCGAGCCGCGGTGCAAGACGACGCCGTCATCTACAGCCCCAGATGTTACAGTCACCGTTACCCATACGCACGTGGTTACCATTAGCGCTCCTTCTCCTTCGACTGCTTCTGCACCAGCCGCGGCGGCGCAGCCGCTTCCATGGTTGAGGCGCAAGTACGACCTGACGCCCTATGGTGTTGGACTCATACTTGACTTTGGCATTGGGCCAGACGAGGGCGGGTCGACCTGATAATGATGCGGCATGCCGCTCCTCAGTGCTTCACACATCTGCCTCTCCTCGTCTCGTGCCATCACTGTATCCATCGCTGTCCTGCTGTGTTATCAATTCCTATTTCAGTGCCGACTTCAAGTGTGCGCATATTACAGCATGCGTGAGCGCGGTCCTGCAGTATAGCGAGGGTGTTGCTTGCATGTAAAAGTCGCAATATCTTCGCTGTGGGACACAGTGCATGCTCCCTTACGAAGAGCGGCCCTCTGGCCCATCTCCTGGATGAACTCGCTCTTCGAAACATCGTGGTGAAATCTATAGCCTCGTTGCAACGCGCGACGGCCTTTTCATACGGGATGATGTACAGATACATACTAGAGTCGATACCGGGCCGTGAAACAGTGGTAGCACACATCGCCACGCTACGCTGAGCGAAACGGGTCATGACATTGACATTGGCTCGCGGTCAGAAGCCGGTCTGCTTACCGCTGAGCTCGCGGCGCTTGACGAGCTCGGCGTGGTCGCGCTCGACCTGGTCCTGCACCATCTCGATCGACTTGAAGTACTTGACCGTCTTGACGTGCAGTTCTACATACAGCGCCGGCGGTGTCAGTATGTGTGTATGCGAGGTAGGTCTGGGATGGACGGACCTGCGGTTGCGTCCTCATCCGCGACGATGAGTGAGTGCTGGTGCAGCTGCAGCGCCGACAGCGTCGTCTGCTCGAGTGTTAGATACGGAGCACAGCGGCAGAAGGAGGCGTACAAGATGGTTAACGCCCTCCTCGATGGCCTTGCTGAGCGCGAGCGCCTTGCGCTGACCACTAACGACCACGACGATCTCGCGCGCATCGAGAACAGTCGCGACACCGACCGTAAGCGCCATACGCGGCACCTTCTCGAGGTCTCCACCGAAGAAACGCGAGTTGGCGAGGATAGTGTCATACGCGAGCGTCTTGATACGCGTGCGCGACGCGAGCGACGAGCCTGCAGCGCGTCAGTCTTCATGCTGGAGTTGAGCTCGTCGTGCGCACCAGGCTCGTTGAACGCGATATGGCCGTCCTCGCCGATACCGGCCAGGAAGAGGTCTATGCCGCCCGCGGCCTTGATAGCCTCCTCGTACGCGGTGCACTCGCCGATGAGGTCCGGGTTGTTGCCGTTGAGGATGTGCACGTTCTGCGGGTCGATGTCGACTGTGAAACGGTGCCGTGTCAGCATACACGCACGTGCGCGACCCCGGACAGACGCACCATGCGAGAAGAACTCGCGGAACCTGAGCGATGGCGCTTCACGTGAGCTCGACGTTGAGGATGACGATTACGAGACGCACATGAAAGTGTGGTAGGACTCTGGGTGGTCCTCGGGCAGGCCGACGTACTCGTCCATGTTGAACGTGATCACATTCTTGAACCTGGATACTGTCAGTCCGGGTCGTGGAATAGAAGTCGTCGCGCACGATATTTCGCCCTTTTTGACGAGGGAAATGAGGTGCTTGTAGGTCGGGATCGGGCTCGAGCCAGTCTATGCGCGCAAATATCAGCCATCCAGCGCAGTACAGGGCAGCCAGACGACGCACAGGCAGACCAAGAACGAACTTCTTCTCGGGCGTCGGGTTGAAGTTTCTGATGCTGTGGCGAGCATGAGCGTTGGACGACGACGACGGTGGCGAGCACGGCAGACGTACCGCTTGGCGATGTAGTTGGCAACGTACTCGCCGACTTGCTGCAGGACGCCGTCAGCAGCGACGACGAGCGAGGGTCAGAGCAAGCTGTGACGCACAGCGGGCGTGTCGCGGATGATGAAGCCTGGACAGAATCCGCGTCAGATCCATCTAATCTACCGCGCGCGGGGGACTCACGCATGTTGTCGAGTCGAGAGAGCGGGTCTGGGGGCGCGCGCGTGGGCGACGGAGGCGAGCGTCTTTTGTACTTGGTGCGCCATGTGGCTCGCCGCCCGAAGCAACAGATTGATTCGGGCGTACCGTCCCGATGTACAGCGTGTGCCAGCGAAGCACGCGCTCGTTTCTCGTCACCGTACACACGCCCCTATCAATGCCACATATGCTACTTGAAAAATAATCTAATCTTCCTCCTCAGCCTCAGGATCATGACCTGCTCCCGATATTAATATTCGGAGACGTTTCATTGCTCAAAATCGAGCAGGAGGACTATACACCAGGTGCTCGCGAGAGGTGGATAGCCCGAGGCTCTGCGGCGACGCGAGCTCGTCTGATCAACCGGATCACCGAAGAGATGAGAGGCGCACTCAGATATTTAGGTTGAAACGACAGGCCGGGCGGATCGTTGAAGAGCAAGAGCAAGAGCATGATCAGCGAAGCCCAACTCGAATTGTGCCCCATGCGCTACGCGCTACGGTAAACTAGAAGGACGGTACATAACTTAGTCTTGTACTGCAGAGCGGGCCGTGGCAGAAGAGATCGCACTAATGGGTCCAAATTCAGATGTGTTCCTACGACGCCGAGTATCAGCGCATTGAACCACATGGTTATCGAAAAATTGTGCGTACGCTTCCTCAAATACAGTGTCCCAGAGATCGCGCGTCGGTGTAACACTCTGGCCGTCCCACATCGTCGCGTTGAGCAGATAGTTCCAGGCCAGATGTCTTCTCGGGTACCTTGCAGCGTTCGGAGGCGCGAGTAAGAAAGTCTTTTCGTCCGAATGCGCTCGAGATTAGCGAATCGTTGTCCGGCCTGTTGGCCCGCAGCGGCGTGTCGAAAGTCGCAGACATCGAGAGATGACCCGCGAACATAGTCCAAAGCGAGACGACCGGAAATAACGAAGCTCATGTATCATCGATGGTACTATGTCCTTGCGCAGGTTCGCGGTAGCGTGTCCAGAACTACGCCTTTAGACGTAGTGTCCGAGCTCGGCGTCCCGATGTCAGGTCGGGCAGGGAATGCATTGTCGAGCGGCAGAGCGTAAATTGGTAGGAAGGAATAGCATGAGCGAGATGCGGGAAGGTACGTAGTCGCGAGCGAAGGGTTTGTCCCAGAAATCCCACTTAGGTTATCGGGTCTGAGACCGCCCGATTGAGTTGTCGTAGGATATCGGGGCCCAGCGGCGAGTTATATTGGTGTATAGGGCCCGATAGGCGAGGCTCAGACCGTATCGGGGCCGATAAGGCGCCCAGCCACGGTCGATAGGCGCCTGTCGGAGCTGTAGGCGCCCATCAGGCCACCGTGGAGGCCCTATCGGGCACGACAACGCGTGATCGGCGGCGTTCAAAGACGAGGTGTGAGCATCTAAGAGAGTACGGTATATGTTATGTACATGCATTAGCAGAAGAACTATAACGGAACGAGATCCTCACGGCTGCCAGAAGCGGCGGAGCCAAAACGGCATATAAGTAATAAGTGGAGCTGCACCACCAATTCCCTCGTAACGCAGTGGCTACGCGTGCGGCGCATGTGGCGCTGCACTTAGTGGTCGTTGGTTCGAGACTCCCTCATGCAGAAAGTAAGTCACCAGTAATAAAGTAAGTCAATAAGTAAGTAAGGCAATAAGTTACCGGTTACAGTAAAGCAAGTGGTACAACGAAATGCGAAGAGAAGCGGCGCCTCGCAGTACAAACTGCGAGGTATAGCTATTACCATTTGTTCCTACGGCTCCAACAGCCTATAGGGCTTGATAGGCCGTTATAACGGTATCGGATCCGATAGGGCCCTATAGGGGCGATAGGTTGTAACAGCTGCGGATGCGGTCCGAGCTATTCTGATACCTTGGCTTCAGATCTGACGGCCCTATAAGGCATGATAGTGAGTGATACCGGCCGATAACTCATGTGGGATTTTTGGGACATTAGAGGAGAAGAGAAACTCAGAGAGAGCGTGGCCGCACTTAGCCGATCCGTCTCTTGGCTTCCTCCCACACGACTCAAGGCGAACAATGCTGAAAGCTCTACGATATGTGACTGGGCTATACCTGCCATCTCTTGGGTCTCCTTTGTGTACCTGGATGGATGACGTTACTGCGAAAGCGTGGCCGCTTTACGAAAGCGGGCCGTTATGCCCAAGACCGCCTTTGCGTCGCTCCTGAGCCTTTTCCTCGCCGTCGTGGTTCGCGCCAGCGAGCAAAAGGTCCTACACGCTGGTCCCGTCGCGCTCAGCTTCAACGAGTTCACGACGCTGAGACACCCGCTATACCCTGCCCACGCCTCTTCGAAATTGACGTCGACTTGCCGTTGCTCTCGTGGTGCTCGAACGCTTGCCGCTTAAACGCTTTCCGCCTCAGACATACTATGAGACTGAATCACACGTCGTGGTCGGTATTGACTGAGGCATATAAAACGCGCAGCCGCGTCTCCTCGCTTCTCCATCCTTCAGCACCCAAAGACGCACATCTCTACTCTTCAAGACGAAGATGGCAACTCCCCATGAATATCCCAAACTCTCCGGCACGGTCCAGCTGCTCGTCGGCGCGTTCGCAGACGGCGCGACACTCGTCCCCGACGGAACGCTCGAGCTCCTCCCAGGCGACGAGCACAGCAAATACTTCGCGAACTTGATGCTCAACATTATCCAAGTGGATAGATTCAACCGTCTTTCGAGGGTGCAGCTATCCCTTACGGAGGGCCTCTTGATCGCTCTTGAGGACCACAACAAGCGCCTCTCGATGAGTGCTGGTCAAGTTGTGTTTTCGACAACCACCCGTATTCGACAACTCGATATCAAGCTGGCACATTGGGTGAAATTTGAGGTTCGTGTTCAGTATTTGCTGTCCGCTAGTGGCACTGATGGATGTGCAGACGCAGCTCGGGTGGTTGCAACGGCTCGTTGTAGCCTGGCGCTTCCAGAAACTCGCGCGCATCAACGTCACGGGCATCCCAGCTGAAGGACGGATTGGGCTCGCTGTTATCCCGCGAGAGATCACGGCGACCCTTCGCGAGACGAACTATCAGTATCGGCTGTGGGAGCGGACGCCCGAGGTGTCGTTTGACTACGCTTAGGCCTGGGTGCAGTGAGAAGAACACTGAATGAAGTATGCATACACGAGTTGTAGTTCTGTTACAAGGTTTTTTTTTCACGAGTAACACGATTCTGTTGTCCCGACGAAAGCTCCGCGCTCATAACTTGGCTTCGTCCGTTTCACCATGTCCGTCATTCAAGCAACCGACGGTCTACGCGTCGCCGTGGTTCGTCTACATGGATTACACTCTCCGAGAACACATCTTGATAGTCTCAAAACAGGCCCTCGCCATTCTGGGTGCCAAGCCCGTCGACCGTTCTCTGGCTGGTTCGACGCGCTCGCCACAGCGACGCTATACCTGACGACTTGGCCCTTGAAGCGTTCCTACTAGACGTCCAGAATGCCTACCCGCTGCACGATCTTCCGAACGACGCAGAGCTGGCGTGGCGTGAACGGGCCCTGGCGATGGAAGCTGAACGCGACGCCGCCGCACTCAAACTCGACCGTATCCGCGCTGGCGAGTCGCGTTCCTAATATGCGCATCTGATGCTTGAACTCTTCACAGAACTGCGCGAGTTGAAGCGGGCGAGACCTGTGCCAGACGAAAGCGAGGTCGATAAACCCGGCAAGAAGAAACGCAAACGCAAGGCCGACCCGTGCGTCCAACTAGTGCAAATTACTGCCTCCAACGGTACGGTTGCTCGTCTTCCTGCATTTCTCGGCTCATATTGTGTATTGGACTATTCAGGCGCTCCGGCTCTCGTCGACGCGTTCCACATCGTACAATCGTTCACCGCCGGCTCTAAAGGCGTCACAACCAACTGCGAGAAACTCATGGCCCACATTACCAGTGCTCTACCGTCCATACGTGCCTCATCCTTGCCGGATATTGCACGTCTGGTTCAGTCGACTGTCGACATCGCACAACAAGCTGACCTGGACAACGTCGCACTTGCAGCTGTCCTACGCGTCGAAGCCGGCTCGCCCGAAGGGGGCGCAGTCATACAAGCCACTCTTCCCCGCGCGGCAGATTGCGTGCTGTTATCTTCCCTTCATGCGCTCGTGCGCCTGCTGTCGAGGTTGCTCGCTGGTTCTCGACGGCGCGACCGACTGGTACTGAAGAATTCTGTCTGCGTGCTGTGTTGGGCGGTTACTGCAAGTGTAGACGCTGGGGCTCGTGAGCTGGACGAAGGCAATGTCGTGTTGCTCGAGCTGCTCGAGCTGGCGGATGCAGCGGACACTGTGATTCGGGGGATGGTATTGTCTGCTGTGGAACGTGCCTGGCTGCGCCATTGATCAGGCATCGGATGTTGTACTGTACCTGTCTTGTATTGTTTCAACTGCACTGTAAGAGCGATCGCATCCCCTATATGCGTCTTGATACAATGCCCCTCACGCTTTTGGCCCCCATGCCGCTGCCGTCAACTGGGTTAGAGGAGAACGCTCGACCAACTGCGGCCTTTAGCGTTTCGTAGTGTTTTCGACGACATAGACTAAGACTGGGGCGCGACGTACCGCAGATTCTCATATAGACAGTTTTGCGGGACACACTTTAGGCACAGCCACCGGGCCGCCGAATGACCCAAGTCTCGGACTGCGACCCCCTAAACAGCAACTTTCTCTCTCTTTCTCTCCCCACAAACTCAGCAGTCATCTCATGTATACGTACTTTTCCTGCACGTTTTCCACTGGCTCCCAGACTGCCGTCACTACGTCTCCCGACGGGTCGGCGCGCGCGCAGGGTTCGGGCTTCGTCGCGCCGCCGCCGCACGCGCAGATGAATGCCAGCGCCAGCGAGCTCGATGCCCAGCAGATCGCCGCCCCGCAAGCGCACGCAACGTGGCCGCACGCCTACACACCGCCCCATGGCAAGTCGTCGCCCCGCCCGTCGTCCCGTCGACCTGGTGGGAATGCACATTGGACGCCGTCATCCCGCCGCCTACTTCCAACTCGGTCATCACCATCGTTTTGATCTTCTCCATGATCTTAACGCTCGTGTCGCTCTACTTTGCCATCTCGCAGGAGTCCACTTTGTGGTGTGTGGCTCGTTTTCACGCGTGATAGTCAGCTAATCAATTGCCAGGTTTCTTTGGCTTTGCGGCTCTGTTTCGATGGTCGTGTGGAGCGCTGGAGCTTTGGTGTCGGGAAAGTAAGCGTTGCTCACCACTTACAAGAGGCGCATCCCGCTCACTGAAAGCGTAGATACCAACTTGTACACCAACTCGTCGACTATTTCCTCGGCCTGTGGGCACATCTCGCCATCGTGCTCGCTTTGGGAATGCTCGTCGTTCAAGCGAACCTCATGTTCCGCCCCGCCCAACTGTAAGACTTCGTCAAGAACGCGACGACCGTGACAGCCATCGCGAACAAGACGGCGACGGCTATCGCGAAGGGACCGCGCTACTATAGTGCGACGGTGATCGGCAGGGAACCGACGCGACCAAGGTGTGCGGTGTAGAGAGAGAGACAGATTTGAGATGACCTTATGTTTTGTATTTGCAGTTTTTGTCGTTGTGCAGCTCCGCTTTTATGTAATTTGTACCCGCGCTTTGATCCCACCGCACACGACCGCGCCGACTCGCTCTGAAAATACGTTGTTGCTGACTTGGGCACCGCAACGCGTAGACACGTCTTCTAGTGCACTCTTCTCCCGTGTGCGAGCGGCCAGGCCCCAGCACAGTTCCTCACGGGCGCGTCTTGGGCGTGTCGCGTCAACGGCGGCCTCAACCGCATGCCCGAGGACCTCGACGCCCTCGTTGTAGACTGAAAGATTACTAGATCAGAGATCTTCAGCGCATGATCTCGCTGTACAATCCGTCTTAACGGCATCCTTGCGTGCGAGATGGGTCGCGGCAAGACCGACCGTACAGACGATTTCGCTCGTTACGTTCCTCATCGAGCAACCCGGCCCGTATCTAGGCATCGCCCTGCTCTCGATGTTGACGAACTGGACGTACGAGTTCCAGAAGCGGACGTTGAACGTCAGATCAAGTTCGTACAAAGGGCTCGCCGCAGAATCGACGGATGCTGCAGAACGATATTCGGATGGGCCAGTTCCAGGTGCTTCTTACGGCGTACGAGCATATCATCAAAGACCGTCCGAGCTTGTGAAGATGCGCTGCGTGCCTATGATCATCGGTGCGTGTTTGGGCTCTTCGTGCGCGTGCGGCTGGCTGATGCTTATTTTGCAGACGAGGGTCATCTCATGAGGAACGCTAACATCAAGCTCACGCAGACGCTTTCTAAGCCGGCATTCCTTCCTCAGAGAGCCATGCGTCGATGCTGGTCACAACCTGCAACGTGCGTTGGCGCCGAACGCGACACCTCAGCCGCTCCCACAATCGCCGTGCCCTGGGCGGCGGCTGTAGTCCTATTACTCGACGAGCTTCAGTTCGGGTGTACCAGGCCAGACGATATGTCTTGACGTCGATAGACACGGGAGGATGTAAGCTCGTTTCCCTCGCTTCATTCGCATGCCCTTGCTTGAACTCCCACGGGTCAAGTCTTGACCAAGACTTGATGGTGCTATCCTACGGTACATTCGGGGCAGCACTAGCTATGCTCTAGCTCGCGAGGAGTCCTCGGACGTCCGGGACTAGCGGTGCTTCTTTGCGTACTTCGTGACCAGACTTGTCAGCCCAGTGCTACGCTGGCCACGGACTCGCATAGAAAGAGGGACCCGGATGCTTCCCCTCCAAGGCCTCATCACCCCCTTTCCACCAGCGGACCTCGCCGTTTTGAGGGTCGCAAGTGCTTGACTCTATTGGCCTTGACCATATGCGGGCGACAAGTACGTCCGTTGGTGGCGTACCGTGACATCAGCGCTGACGAGCACCTGTGCCCTGCCCATATATGCTTACCATCCTTCAGACCTCCCTCTAAAGCAGTAACCTCCCTTGACTTCTTACAACATCCTACGAAATGTCGGGTCTCATGGACTTCGTATCCGGCTTGATGGCTGCCTCGAGCGCGGGCAAGCTCCCGTCGACCAAGCAGGCCAACGATATGGCCGAGTGGCTCCTGAAGTCACCTCTGATTCAGATCGAGCAGAGTGCAGCGGGCTCGGGCGGCAAACTGAGCGAGCAGGGTGAAGCGGTCGCGCGCGACGTGCGCGAGATCGTCCAGGCGTACCAGGCCGCCGCGGTGCAGAAGAACGGCGACGACATCCTGCAGGACGCCTTGTTTGAGCTCACGCGTGCCCAGACCGACACGCCCAACAAGGATCCAGCGATGCAGGATGGCCGCGAGCTCGTTGGCGCAGCGAAGCTCATGCTCGAGGTCCTGCTCGGCGGCAGTGGCGAGCTCGGTGGAGAAGTGGCAAGCTTCACGCGGCTGACTACCGCGGATGTCGCAGAGGCCATCGAGGGCCAGGCAGGCGCCGCGAAGGACAAGCTGCGTCAGACAGAAGATGAGGTGCAAGCCGGCAAGCGCGACGCGCTCGGACGCACCCAGGACGACGCCCATGGCGAGGGTGACGCGAGGCAAACGTTCGAGCGTCGGATGGACACTATCAAGAACGTCGGCGGACAGACGATTGGTACTGGCCAGGACGTCAAGGGCCGCTCGCAGGACATTAAAGATAACCTCGTCGAACGTCTCGACAACGCGACCTTCCGCGTATGTTGTTTCCACCCAACTATCCTCTCGCAAGGTCTCACATCCACCTGTAGATTGCGGAGCGTGCTCAGAACGACCCCGACTACCGTCGCAGTGTCGACACCATCTTCTCCATCTACCGCAAGTACCTCGACCGTTCCATTGACACGGCGCAGGACGTCAAGTCTCGCGGCGACACCGACATTGAGGCCCAGATCGCCGACATCGTGCAGGATCCGACAGGCCGCGTGCAGGAGTCGCTGCGCAAGCTTCGCACGCTCGTTGAGCGCTTCGCCGGTGGCCACTCGCTCAACAACCTCCTCATCGCGCTCTCTGCGTGTGCCGCCGACATCCGCGAGGATCGCGACGTCCGTGCGTGGTGGGACGAGTACGAGCGCTTTGTACGCAAGAGTATGGACGAGCCAGGCTACCTGCGTTCGGAAGAGCGCGAGCAGCGCCGTCGCGAGCTTTACACGCGCTGGGACGAGCTCAAGGCCGTCGATACGGACGCGGGCAGAAAGTGGGCGAAAGATCTCGAGCGCGTTCAGCGCGAGTCGACGGCGTTCGGGGAGGCTGTCAAAGCAGACGGCGATATGCAGCGGCTGAAGGACGCGCACGTCGCGCTCGGCAAGCATCTCTTAGGTGCTGCTCCGACCGCTGGCAAGGCGCTCATCGGTCAGGCGGGTTGGGTCTGGTCTGACGTTGCTGAGGTCCTCATTCCGCGCCTGTTCTCTATGCTGAAGGAGATTCCTCTTCCTCGGTACGTCGTGCAGATTGACATTGTGGCTCTGACCGTACATTGACGGCTTATGACAGCACGGAGTTCGTCGACCCAGATACCGAGTTCGTACTGGAGAACATGTCTCTGCAGTCGCTCCAAGTTCTCCCCGGCCACGTCAAGATATCGCACACGACCAACGTTGAAATCGACGCGCCCAAGACGGGCGAGACCGAGCGCGACACCTCAACCAAGACGCGCATACAGTTCACGGGTCTACAGATCACGCTCAAGGAGGTGGCGTTCTGGTACCACGACAAGGGCAAGCTCCCCGTCGACACTGTCACGGGCCTGCTCGACGTCAAGATCCCTGAAAAGGGTGTCGACATGGACGTTACGCTCGGCTTGCTACCAACGGTGAGCGGCGCGGCCGAGCGTCGTAAGCGCGGAGGGTTTCACAACGTCGAGAGCGTGAAGGCCAGCCTGGACGACGTGACAGTCGCGATCCGCGAGAGTAACCACCAGGTGCGGCTTCTGGTCCTTATCCTGCGCACCAACTAACGCTCGAGATAGATCATGATCAGTATGTTCAAGCCTGTCTTCCGCACCGCACTCGTCAAAGCCGTCCGCCAGTCGCTCGAGAACTACATGCGCGTCGCGCTCGAGGCCCTCGACGGGATGGCATACGACGTACATCACCGCGCACGCGTCTTCGCGGACGCCGGTACGCCTCTCGGCCCCGCATACGTGTCCGGCCTCGTCTCGCAACTCGGATACATGGCAAAGCAGGAGGTCGGCATCTTCGACGGGGTGCGCGCAACAAGCGTCGGCGTCATCAAGGACGATCCCAATAGCAAGTCTGCGTTCGCGGTCGGCGCCGCGCCGCAGCTCATCGGTGCCGACAAGCGTGCGCCTGGACCCGCCGGGAAGAAGGGCAAGTGGGAGCAGGGTGCTACCCCGAGCGTTGAGGGTTTCACGGAGGCAGTCGCACGAAAGCGCGATGCGGAGAAGAAAGGCGAGGGGTGGAGGAGCAACGCGTTCGACTTGCCGCCCTATGCTCGTTCCGCTGCGTGAAATGTAGCTTCATCCGCGATGTACTTGTACTTCTATGTGCACTTGTATTTGTGCAGCGAGTTGCCAGCATGAAATAGTCGAACTTCTTGACTTTCCTGCCGATGGGGCGATCGGTTGTTTGTGTATATGAAGGATCATATTACTTTTGCAAGTTGTGACCAAGCATCGGACGGCCACTTCCGCATCTTACTCTTGAACGATGACGACGTTCGCGCCGTTCCCATCGACGACCGCGCTGCTCTCCAGACAAGGTGATGCATCTGCGAAGGTCGCCGCGCCTGAAGGCTCGCGCTCGTCCAAGGGCAAGGCGCGCGCGGACGGCCTGCGCAGGTTGCACGTCAACGCCGAACGTATGTTCGACCGGCTCGTCCATCGCGCTGCTCACGCTCTGCTCAGCAAAGCCAGACCTTCCCGGGTATCTCCAGCACAACGAGCTCCTGCGCACCGTCGACGTCGCCGTGCGCCAGATCCTCGACCGCTCGTCCCCACAGCAGCCGTCGCTCCCGCAGATATTCTCGGCCTGCGAGCTGCTCGTCTCGCTCCATGGCAAGGGCAAGGATCTTGCAGACAAGGTCAAACTCGCGCTTGAGCGTCGCTGTACCGAGATCGCAAGGGAGTATGCTAGGCAGAGCTATGACAGTCCTCAAGACGCGGTCGACTGGGTCCAACATTTCGTCCAAGACTGGCAAGACTTCTTCGACCATCGGGTGGTGCGTTCATTTTCCCTTTCGACGCCATGTCGCGCGCGCTGGATCCGTACGAGAGGTGAACGAAGCTGTGGAAGCCGCATTCCATTCAAGTCCGCACATGCTGTTCCACTCGCGGCTGTTACACCGCATCATCGTGTTTGAGAGGTGGATGCTTCCCTGGGTTCATGGATCCGTGGTTCCACTCGCTGCAGATCCAGCGCGCAGAACCTGCATTGGACGACTTTCCGTCGCGAAACGAGGTCTAAACCGACCCTCCGTCTGTCTCAAATGCCAGGGTCTATACCCTCCGTTGCAGCGACCAAGACCCTGGTGTTCAACTGGCCTGCGTTTCCGCCACGGGGAGTCGTCCAATGTAGACGGCTGTCAACCGTCGTGCCCTTATTGACCACTCGCAGGCCATCCTCAGCTCCACGCTCGCGTACTTTGACCGCGCGTACATGCTGCCGAACAATCTCCCAAGTATCAGGTGAGCTGTCCGCTTGTCGCGCGACATCTATCTGACGGTTCATAGGCAACAGGCTCTGGACCTCGCGCGCAGACACATCTTTGACAAGTCGTACTTTGCTGCCGGCGTTAAGGAAGGGATCGTCGCCTGGACCAACTCGGAACGCGATGCAGGGTACGTCGAGCCAACTGCAACAACGATCAGCTAACCCAGTACCAGCAAACCCGACGCCCAACGCAAGGCCTTTGCGGACCTCGTCGCCGCACTCGAGACCGTCAACCTCTACGCAGAGTTTTTCGAGCAGCCCTACCTCACGCAAACGCAAAAGTTCTTCTCGTCCAAATCCGACGAGTTCTACAAGTACGCCGAGTACCGCACCGCGCCGGGCAAGTTCCTCAGCAAGTGGTACGAGTTCCGCGCGGCGGAGGAGGAGCGCATGCGCAGCGTCTTGCCGCGCTCGCCTGCCACGGTGGGCGTCGCGGAGGAGAGCTTCATGCGTCCGCGGCTCGGATGGGCGTGCGAGGCTGGCGTGGCGGCGTACATGGACAGCGGCGGCGACGGTCTGGCGGACTTGCATGCTTTGTGCGGCCGTCTCGAAGCGCACGACATCCTCCGCGGCGCGTGGTTCGACTATTTGTGCTCGAAAGTGACGCAGATCGTCACCGGCGACGCGAACGCGATGGTCGAGGCTCTTCTTGACCTTCGTACGCGTGCGCTGAAGGTGGTCGAGGAGAGCTTCAAGGAGCGGCGAGGGATCTTTACGCATGCGCTGGACGACGCGTTCAGCAAGGGCTTCGGCGCGGGCAAGACCAAGCCTGCTGAGATGATCGCCAAGTTCCTCGATGCGAAGATGCAGAGCGGGCAAAGTGGCATGGCGGACGTCGAGTTTAGCGAGCTGCTGGATCGCGTGCTGGCGTTGTTCAGATATACGTCTGGTGCGGTTCCTTCCCAATCCTCGCGGCAGGTGCTCATCAGTTTCATAGACAAGGACGTGTTTAGGACGTTCTACACTCGTGCGCTCGCCAGGCGGCTGCTCAAGGCTAGGAGTGCGAGTGACGACGCGGAGAAGAAGGTCATCCAGAAGCTGCGGGAGGGTATGCCGGTCTTGCTTTTTCTCTGATATGCACATGCCCTAAGGCCTTTTTTGTAGAGCACGACCCTGAGTTTGGCAAGGGCGACGAGATGTTCAAGGACCTGGACCTATCGCGCGACCTGCTCGAAGAGTTCCAGCGCAAGGCGAGCGCGCCGAAGGGTATGAGCGTCATGGTCCTCCAACAGAGCGCATGGCCCATCGCCCCGCGCGGTGCCAAGGAGGTAGACCTCCCCTCTGAAGTGCGTCGTACTTCCTTCTGAGTTCTGAATGCTGAGTTCCAAACTTTCCGCATGCTTATAGATGCTGTCGGCGTTGGGCAAGTACGGGCAGTACTACAAGACTAAACACTCGAATCGGAAACTGGAGTGGCATCATGCGTTGGGCACTGCGACGCTCAGCGCGCGGTTCCCTGGAGGGAACAAGGAGCTCAGCGTTACGCTCTTCCAGGCCGTCGTGCTCCTCCTCTTCAACGATTCGCCGCGGCTGTCGATGGCGGAGATTGCGGAGCGGACACACCTTGGTTCGTCCTCTCGTTATCGTCATGGTGCCTGCGCGGCTGACTTACGGTGTACAGACGCGGACGAGCTGAAGAGAACGTTGCAGAGTCTTGCACTTGGCAAACATCGCGTGATCAAGAAGCTGAGTCCTGGGAAGGACGTCAAGGCGGAAGACGAGTTCGAGTTCAACGAATCGTTCACCGACGCGCGCACAAAGCTGCGCCTCCCGTCCATCCAGGCGCCCACAGAAACTGTACGTCATGCGTCTCTTGACCAGTCTGCCTGCTCATCGCCGCGCGTGCGCAGGTGGAAGACGACTCGCGAGCGCGCGCGCAGATTGACGGCGAGCGGCAGTACACGCTCGACGCGGCCATCGTGCGGCTCATGAAGGCGAAGCGCACGATGATGCACTCCGATCTCGTGCAGGAAGTCGTCGAGGCCGTCGCGAAACACTTTAAGCCGCAGGTGGACCTGTTGAAGAAGCGTATCGAGAAGATGATTGACGAGGGGTACATGGAGCGTGACGAGGAGCATCGCAACAAGTACGTGTATGTTGCGTGAGCTCGTGCTCCGTTCTTTTCGTTCGTCGGCTGTTTGCTCTACTCGTGCACATTGCATACGCTTTTGCTCTATCCGTCAGACCGTTCTGCACTTCATACAGCGATACACTTCCGGCACATATGCATAACGACGTCCTTCCAGGCTAAGAAATGCAGATGAGGTGAAAGTCGATCCTATATTCTACAACAGTGTGTGAGTTGGTGTGCGCCAGTTTCGGATACGGATATCTTGGAGTGTATGGATCGGCCTGCTCGTCACTCAATTGAAATTCGATATTACTGTAATGCTCATCGAGTCCTGATGTTCCTCGGAACTCTGACTGCTGCGCACGAAGCGACGTCTCTTGCTGTGTTTTCACCCTTCGGTGACGCTTGTCATTGCGAAAGACTGCATGCATTTATCTGGGCCCTGCTTGACGTAGCGTCCTTGGTGCAGGCCTCTCCGACGCCAAAGGGAAAATGTTTCGTTGAATTCGATAGCTAGGGCACGACTCCAAAAAAGATCAGGCTACGACAGATGCGCTCGACAACCCCACGACCACGACCGGACAATTTTGTTTTCTAGCAAGCAGCGAGGAGGTCTTACTTAGTCTCGACCTCCTCGAGCGGTGGCGGGCCGTCGTCGTCGTCGTCATCGTCGTCTTGCGCGTGCGAGTGGCCGGCATGGTCATGGCCGGCGTGGTCCTCGTCGTCGTCGCCGCCGCCGAAGTCCATGCCAGGCATGCCGCCCATTCCACCCATGCCGGGCATACCGCCCATCCCACCGGCGCCGAACTGCGACATCATCTACATAGAGCGAGTGGCTTAGGACGCGGAGAGCGGGAATGCAGGGACAGGGACGTACGTTGCCAAAGTCCATGCCGCCAGGTCCGGAGGGACCGCCGCCGAAGCCGTCATCGTCGAAGGACGCGGCAGGCTCGCCGTCCTGCTCGTCCTCGTCGACCCACTGTAGTTATGTCAGCGTCTGTTGGAGATAGAGCGAGGAAACAAACGCGCCTTGGAGAAATCGGTCTTGACGAACGCGAGCTTGACCTTCTCCTTTGTCAGGCGCGGCCAGAACTCGGCCTTCTTGTTCTTCTTGCGCAACACGGCGCTCAACGAGCGCGTCGTGAGCCTGTGCGTCGACTCCTACGCGGTCGCGGCGTAAATGGGGATGTGGCGACCCGTAAGTAAGAAAGAGCTGGACGCACTTCTGGGACGATATCCTCGAAGAACTGGATCGCAAACTCGTACTCCTTGTCGCCGCTCCTGCAAGCCGCGCGTGAGTATGGGGAACGGGGACTGGGACAGATGGACGCGTCACGGACTTGGCCTTGAAGTTGAGGCCGGTCGCGGAAAGATCGTATACGACAGAGCTCTGCACGACGCGCGTGAGCACGACCAATAGACCTGGCTGAGCAGAGCGCTGCTCACCGCGTCGATCTCGATGAGGTTGACGGTCAGGTAGACTATGTTCTGCGCCCACCCCGCGCGTCAGCGTCCAGTCTGGAAAACGCGCAGACGGCGGCGAGCGCACCTTTGTCTCGTCGACCTCGTGGCTGCGCTGGGCCCATAGTACCTCGGGGTGGGTCGGCATCGTGAGCGGGTTGGTTCTGGGTGAGTGCGGAAACGCGGGGTGGCTGCTCAAGTCAAGAGCAAATCCGGATAGACAGCCGAATGTTCTGGCACACCTTCAATCCGACCAACACCCCGTCTGGAATTTTCTTGGGCGTAGACCATCTTCGTCGTCTTGGACAATGAGGTTTTATGGCGACTACAAGCTATCTGACTTATAATCGACATCCTTGACGCCGTAGCCTGGACTAGTTCTGCTATGGACAGTCGACGTCGTGATGCCTAACGATGTCGAGCTGTGGTCTCTTAACGCCACTCTCTCCTCTGTGCGAGCTGCGCGCTACGTTCTCGAGATGGCACCTGCAGCGCTTGCTCATGCCGCCCGTCTCTTGTACTCTCGGATCGTGGGCTCCCCTGCTTCTATATCACACTCGTGGGTCTATGAAGAACACAACAAGCACAGAAAGATGCTATTCTCGACAACGAGACTGGAATGGAAAAAGCGAGACTCGGACACTGGTACTGGCGACGGGTAACAGACTCGGACGCGGGACGCAACAAGAGACGGGGACAGCAGCGAAAGCAAATCACAACGACAACGACAACAACAACGAAGCAGAGACTGGGACTGTGGACTAGGGCACTGGCACTGGGCGGGACCGCAACCGGGCGATAATCCTACCCACCGACAATGCCCATGGTCGAGAGCCGAACAAGAGGAGACACTAATACTGTACATGAAGGAATAAAAACATTTCGTCAGCCGCGGAAAGACGCCTTGCCCTGCTTGTACAGCGCGTTTCGGTGGAGGTGGGCGAGGGTCGATAGCGGCGGCGGACTGAGTGGTACGAGCTCGACAAAGGTACGGGCTGCGGTTCAACGTGATGTCGGGGTGAAGTGTGCATAGACTTAGACTTGGGCGTGGACGCTGGGAACGGTGGACGCGGACTGGGAACGGTGGTCGATGGTCGGTGGCGAGGGGGTTGGACATGACGAGAACGGATCCGGAATGGCGACGCGCAGACTGAGCTACGCGTCTTGGATGGCATTTGGCGACATTGGGAGAGGGGGGACTCGAACCCCCTCTTATGTGTTGTGTGTGCGGCGCGGTGCATTTAGCAGTAGCCGCAGCACTCGTCGCCGTACATCTCGCACCACGTCTTCCCGGCGCGGCGATCCTCTTCGTACAGCTTGTTGAAAGTGCACACGGCGTTGGCGACGGTGACGGGGACGGGTGTCTTCTCCGCTGTGGTGGGCTTCTCGATATCGAGAGGTGCGAACTTGTGCGAGGCGGGGAGGGACGTGGGGTTCGTGCCGTTGTAAGCATAGCGAGCATCGAAGCTGAGCCCGGTACGAGTCGTGGGAGTCGTCTTGCCAGTGGAGCCCGATGAGCGACGACCATGGCCAATGGGCGTGGGCGTGGGCGCACGACGATGACCGCCGTTGACATCATGATGTACAGCGTCCGCCTCAGGCTCAAAATATCCCTCGAAATGCGAGTCCAGAGCCGCCGAGGCCACCTGCTCCGCAAGACGACGAGTCGAGTCCAAGAGCGCGGCGTAGTGCTCAGGCGTGAACGGCGGCCACTCAGGAGCGTTCTCGGTGGGGGGGCTGGGACGAGCCTGAGTCTGGCGACGGCGCGCCACAAAGGGGGGCCACGGCGATGCGGGAGTAGAGGGCACCGGAAGGGGTATGCTGCGGTGAGACTGCAGCGTTCGTTGAGCGCTGAGCATTGCGAATGGCGAGGTGGTGGTTAGAGAATGCAGCGCGCCACGCACCTTGGCAGGGGTCCGGGGCGCCGTAAGACTGGGCTGGAGAGACTGTTGAAGGAACGCGTGAGCAAGCGTTATAAAGAGCGCAGCGCGCGAGGACGTACGTTCGTAGGGCTCGCGATGCGCGACGGAGCCTGCGGACGGCCGGTGCCCGGGGCCGCGGCGTGCGCGACGCGCGGGCTGGCCTTTGTGTTGGAGTTGGGCTTGGAGACCCACTGCAGCGCCGCATGAGTCCGAGTCCACAACGCGCGCGCAGGAAATAAAAGACGCGTTACACACCTCAAGCGAAGGAAGGTCCTTCTTCGACATAATCAATTGCTGGAGGAACTCGACCTCACGAGGGGACAAGTCGCGCATAGCAGCGTACTGGGCAGAGAACATCGCTGGTAGGTGGTGGTGGTGGTTGGGGATCAAGCGACGAGAATCGCGCACGCGCGTGGGGTTTTATACGCGGGTGGCACGCGAGCCGCATTCGGCCGTCGTGCCGGCCCGCCGTGCTCAGTGGTCGTTTACATCGTTTCCACACACGCGGCGTGGTCGAAAGAAATACGTTGCTAGCGCGATCAAACTTCTGGAAGATTGCGCGAGATCCGTCCGTATGGGACGGGCGAGGCGAGAATTTCGTTTGCCCGCCCACGCAAGTCGTGACTGGAGGACGCTCGCGAAGGCAAGCAGACTCTCACCACGCTATGAGCAACCACAAGAGTTGCACAGACTACACAATATACCTGCAACCCGCAGAATACAACTCAAAGTCCTCAGCAGCACGGCGAATACCTCAGCCCTTTCAGAGTGTCTGGGTCGCAATGACGTCCACAAATCTTCATATTCAAGCACCCAATCAATGGCATGGATCTTATCTGGCCGGAGATGAGCGCGAGTCGTAGACCCGCTAGGGCCCGACCTCATAATTCATGACTTGTGATCACCTGTCCAAGTCGAGACTTAGCCAGCAGGATCGATCCTTCACAAGCTTTACACCATCAAAGATCAGTGAATGGAGGCGTTTTCCCTCGATCATCTTTTTTTTTCTGTTAAGCGCGAGGCGAGAACAAAGGGATGTGAAATTTACCGGCGCTTCTCCGTCCGCCCTCGTTTTCCGTGGGCTATGCGCAGAACGTCACGTCACATTGAACTCTCAAGTCGCAGAAGACCATGTGTACAGGAAAGAGAAGGCGTGGGCGGGAATCAGCGTGGGGCAAGAGTTACAACTGGAGAAGTGGAACGATGAAGTCGTCATCGACGGTAGGAGTACACTCGACGTAAGGCATGAAAGGGAAAAAAAACGGGGGCATGTGGACATCCGCACTGCTACGTCACGGTGCGCGGGTGCTCGAGGGCCTGTCACAACGGCGCGAGTTGCGCGTGGGCGATGCGCAACACCTTCAATATCTCGGGGAGCGCTGCAGGGTAACCGAGCTTGAGGCGTTCCCAGTCGACGGGCTCATCGTCGACCGGCGCAGCGGGCGCATGCTTCTCCTTGAATTCGATACAAGCGGGCTGTTGCTCGTCTTCGCCATCGCCCTCGTGGTCAGCGTCGTAGACCGAAGAGGTGACAGAGCGCTCCGCGTCGTCGTCGTCTTCGCCGTCGGCGCGGTCCTCTGTCGTAGTGATGCCGTAGGCGTCGTCATCTTCGTAGAACACGAAGGCGATGACTTCGCTGGTCAAGACCCAGAGATCGTGCAGAGTTTCGTCTTCTTCGGGACGATGAGGGCGGTACGTGGGGTCGTATCCGGCGCGCGCAGTCGTTGGCGATGGTGGGATAGGTTGCAGCGGGGGAGATGTTGCTGCGTTTCTGGTTCCGGTGGGGGAAGGGGTTTGTGGGCGCGACTGCGACGGGCATGCGACACCTGGATGCTGACGGTTCGCCGTGCTGGGCGAGGACGCCCTCGGTGCGTAGACACGCGCGGATGCACGAGACATAGAGATCAGCTCCAAGCTGCACTGCGCAAGGGCGAAAGAGTCACAGAGCAGCTGCGCTGGGCGAAGTCGGCGAAGCAAGGGGATCGGACACCAAGGATGGGGAAATTAAGGTGCCGCCCAGGTACCGATGCAGTCTATCCGTTTGGCGGAAATTGCATTATCTTGTTGTTCATAGAAGCGGCCACGCCACGCACCTGGTCGGTTGCTATAAAAAACCTGTGACGAGAAGACGCATTCTAAATTATATACTTTTCGCTCGAAGCAAACATGGCACACATCGAGTGGATTCGTGCGGGACTGGATACCTATGGCCCTATGAGTGCGCCCCTCAGAGCATGACCTCGTGGCAGAACCAAGTCGCCGAGATTGCGAAGACTCTTGAAACAGCGGTTGAGAGAGCACAACGGAAAGCAGGAATATAGCCAGAAGAGCTGCTCAGAATGGGTCATCTCGCTCGACGTCGGCCTCCACGACGTCGGTGATTCCACCTCGACGTCGGCCATTGTTCCTCATTGCCTATTGTTCGAAGTCGATTAAGTCCCGGTCCGGGCCACGGTCACATATCCTTCCAAATTCGTCAACAGAGCAGGATTTGAGCATCAGCAATATGCGAAGGGTCACGAGCCAGCCTGAGAGCGCGATGTGTGACGGCGACAGCGCCGGGGACGCGAGGTGGGTTGCTCTAGGGAAATCGAGATGCCAGCGGATCATCGAGCAACCATGTCATCCAAAGCGCGAGCTGGCGAGCTGGCGAGTTGATCCTGTATGATGTGTGCACGATGAGGCGTTGGCAAGCAGTGCTCGTCGTCGAGTGCGACGATGGTCAACGTGAGAAAGTGACACGCGTCGGACCACAAAACGAAAATTTCTCGACCACGCCGACGCCGACGGCCTTCGCGCATCGCAGCAGCGTCAAGCCCGCATCCATGTCAACGTCTAGCCTCAGCGCTCGAGACTACCTGGTAGACCGCCTGCTCGTATCTACCCTGTGGTCACCGTGACTTCGTTCAATTCCCTTCGTCACTATAAGCTGGCACCCATAGCTTGCTCGCGATGGATCATTCAGATCGCTAATGTGCTCATGGACTGTGCAGCGGGGCTGCTCGTCTATCTGGCGGCTTGCCTGTACTCTGCTATGTTTGCTCGGCGAGGACGTCAACGGCAGACCTCATCGCCCGGTGCACCGCGCGTTGACCTTGACATACAAGACATACGATATTGGCTCTGTTTCCCATAAGCATACATGGTACCTTAGTACCAGCCCCAAAGTTGCTCTTTTGCGTTCCTAGTCGTCGACGTCCTTCTCGACCGCCACCTGCATCGCGATATTGCTCTTCTCCGCGTATGCGCCGGACGCTGGAAGTGCAAGGGGCTGCCAGCTGCCAAGCAGTACCTTCTTTGCCATTGCCACGGAGTTGGACCCACCATACGATGCGCGGACAGGAGTGCTGGAGACCGAGGGCTTAGTCATGTCGACCCGCACATTCGCGTCCGTCGCATGGCGGTTGGATTGGATATGGCGCGCCCCGAGTCGCTGCGTGTAGTGTGCGCTCTGCTGTGTCGTGCTATTGAGGAGTTTCTGGATGCGGCTAGGTGCCAGCGGCCGCTGCGTGTCCGTTGCGAAAGGTCGGGGCATGTGCTGGTCGAAGCGCCTGGGAACTGCGACGGCAGGAACGACTGGCGGCCTATGCGCGCGACAATTGCATAGTCCTGCGCTGAGTGCCATCCACTCGCTAGTCTCGTCTGTGCAGGCGAATGCTGAATCCCAGTCGGCGAGAAGAAGCGGCGGCGGGACGCCAGGGGACGGACGAGGGGAGAGCACAGGTACGTTCGCCCAGTACTTTGGTGCGATGTCGTGGAAGACTTCCCACTTTTTTTTAGGCACAGCGAGTTGCGCGCGTTAGAATGGGCGGCGCAGGCTATGAAGACGAACACACCTCCAGAGACGGGAGAGGCTTTCCGGAAAGATTCAGCTCTTGGAGAGCCTTGATAACGTCCGGATGCGCGTCGCGGATGTGGTGCGTGGCAGCCATGGGCAAAGACTCTGAGAGCTGAGGACGGACGAGCGACACGGTTGGGACGAAGGTCGACGAGCAAAAACGATACAGGACCCGTGTTGCAGCTAATCAGAGCCTTGTGCAGGCACGCATTTCCGATATCTATCTATTCGTCACGGCGTGCGTACGACTGGCCGAATCGGTGCAATGGGTCGGCTTGTTCAAAGAAGTCTGTAAGTGTGTAACGGTCGCCTCATGTTCTATTCAGTCACCTGCTCCGAGATCAATTTCCGCGACCGAGATGAAGCGCAGCACCCACGCGGGCCCTCGCCTAAGAGCGAATTGCGAACGCTCGCCCGACTCATCAGACTGTCGTTTTTCCTTGTGCGCAGGCGATCATCGACTGCAGGCTCTCACACTCGTGCGTACATCGTCGCTTCGCTCATCGATGAAGGATTGAATGCAACTTTTTCGAGGTGGATTATTGGTGTGCGACGTATGGTACGATACAAGATGCTCGGTCCGGAAAGAACGTGGGGATACAGTGTAAGCTACTGGGATACATCAGGATGAGAGGAAAGACTGTGATGATCATGTCTAGAACGGGGGCCAGGGGTCGGCAAGAGCGGCGGGAAGGGGTTCAGGCCAGCCAGGGACACCGGCGGGGGGCTCGGCGTCGTCGTCGAGGCAAGCATTGAGAAAGTCGCCGAAGTAGGACGCGGCCGGGCTGGATGGCGGTGGGAGCGTGCCCACTGTGGCCAACGCGGGAGACGCATCCGGCGACGTCGGCGGCGAGTCCTTCTCGATAACTTCCTCGTCATCGTCACTCAACTCCTCCTCCGCCGCCTGCGCCTGCAACGCAGCAATCCACGCCACGAGCTCCTTCATGTCCTCCTCGGTGCCGACGTACCGAGCCGCGGCGATGATAAAGTATTCGTCGTCCTCATCGTCGTCGTCGCCGAGCACGAAGTCGGCAACTTCTTCAACGAGGTCCTGCGTCTTGAACTCATCGAGCAGGCGGCGCTGGCGCGGACGATACTTGTACTCCGCGCGCATCTTCTGCACGTACTTCTGGCGCGCCTCGTAGATGCAGTCAATGCAGTACTCGTACTCGCCGAAGGTTTGCGCCAGGAAAGCGCGGTACTCGGCCTGGCAGCCCTGGCAAGAATAATCGTGCATGCGATGCGTGTCGGACCAGGTCTCGACGGGCGACAGGACTTTGTATAGGCGCGGGATCTCGCCCTCATCGTCGTTGTCGTTGTCGAGGCTGTGTTGCCAGTCCTGGAGGCGTTGGATGCGGCGCGTGTCGGCCTCGTAGCGCGCAGTCGGCACCGGGGGTGGAGGAGAGAGGGAGCGGATGGAAGTGTGCGTGATGACAGACTCGAGCTCGGGGCTGGGCACCTGCTTGGGAGCCACAGTGAAGCGCTCGGTGGCCGCCGGGGGCGGGGGAGAGAGGGAGCCGATAGAAGTGTGCGTGATGACAGAATCGAGCTCGGGGCTCGGCACCTGCGCGGGAGGAGCTATGATGAAGCGCGGGCAGAACTCCTGGGCCTTGGGGTTGAGCCTGTGCGCGGCGGCGGGGGTGGACGAAGTCGAAGACGACATGGTGGAGTATGTAAGAGTCGTGGGTGTGAGCGAGTGTGTAAATGAGAATGAGGGTGACCAAACAATGGGAGCTGCAAGCACCGGGCTGCGCGTCGAGGGAGTGGGCGGTTGGGTTGGTTGGAAAGCCCACTGCGCACGCGTATTTATGTGTCCCGCCCACAACGCACGTACCGAGCGTGGTCCTGCTCCGCTTCAAATTTGCTAGGGTCACGTTTCTTCCATCACCATCATCAAATTTTCGATTGATCGATCTCGTAGACAAGGACGGACGTAATCCACCGACTAGTGTGGTGTGAAGCGCTTGCGGTAGCCAGTCGCAGTAATTCTCGATGGTGAAGAGCGTGGTTCATCAGACCCGTCACGAGGCCGACAGGGCTTACACGCAGAAGGAGCGTTGCGCGTGCTCACTCGGTAGCGCCCGTCCGTGAAGCCACTTCGACCACGGGCATTGAGATCGTCGCGAGCCACATCGAGTTGGCGCGGTAGCACAGATAGCGGTTGAAAGTATACGGAGACCGTATCAACACGAGGTGAGAGAGACAGAGTGCGCAGAACATGTCCGGTTGTGCGCCGACCGCGGCGCAAGCCGCATACCGTCCAAGTATGCTTCATCGCGCAAGTCTAGAGGATTCCCAGTCACTGAGGTGCACGCCGCAGCCTATATTACACGCCTGTGACATGCCGTACGGCGAAAACATCAAGCACAACATCGAGCCTGCCAGTGGGACAAGTACTTAGTCCAGCGTGCTTATGTAGCAGATACTCAGATAGGAATTCCCTCGCACGTGTAAGTAGTCAAATGGCATCACTATACGCTATAAAATACCATCACACTGCTCGTCCAATCTACTTCTTCTCCAGTTTCTTCTCCTCCTCCTCGAACACGACGGCGCGATCGCCCATGACCTCGCCGTACTTGACCTTCTGACCCGCATGCACCTTCCACACGAAGTCGTCGGGAGCTTCGAAGACGAGAACGATGCTCGAGCCGAGACAGAAGCCGCCCATCTCCTCGCCCGGTACAAGCGGCTGGCCCTACAGTGCAGTGCGCGGGTCAGCGTGGACTTGGGCGGAAGGGTAAAATGAAGAAGTGGAGGACGCACGGAGAGGAGCGTCGACGCGCCGCTGTAGGTCGCTTCGCGGAATGTGCCTGGTGGTGGGAGGCGGCCGCGGACGTTAGTCCGCAGAGCTTGGTCGAAGTTGATCTTTATAGAGCCGACGTTCGTGGCACCTAGTAGAAACACGCATACCTGTCGTCAGCACACGAAAAGGAGCGAACAAGAACAGGACCACAAGCGCACCGACAGGGATCATGCTGAAGAACCCATAGCGCCACCGCCCGAGTAACGCCACGCGCTCGTTAAGCACGAACAGGTCCTGCAGGCGCTGCGCGACGAACGGGCTCACGCTAAACAGCTCCCCGCTGAAGTGTCGCCGGCGCTCAACAACCCAGGCCGTTGGTGAATGAAAGCGATGATAATCGCCCGGCGCGAGGTATATGACGCAGAAGAACAGGCGACTGGATTTCGTGGGAGCCTCTTTGGAGCCAAGCGCGACACGTACGCCGACGTCGAGAGCAGAGGAAGGAGAGGCGGAGGGGACGGACGCGTCGCCTTCGACGGAACGCGTTTGCGAGATGCGGCCGAGGAAGTCGTCGAGGGAGTACGGGATGCCGTTCACGTCTGCGAACTGCTCGTCCGACACCTTGCGCGCGTCAGGGTTACCGTGTGTGAAGGGCACGGTCTCGACGGGATTCGAGGGGGAAGAGGAACCGAGGAGCGCGTCGAGCGAGTATGTGATGCCCTTGACCTGCTCGACGCGCGCACCCTCGACGGTGCCGAAGTGCAGAATCTTGCCGTCTGCGGGGCTGACGAGCGCAGTGCTCGCTATGGGCCGTACACCGTCTTTGAGAGAGCGGTAGAAGAAGTCGCCGAGGGAGGTGTACTGCTTCAGGTCCTGCTCTGCCATTTCGTCGAGGTTACACCCAAACACCCACGCGTAGAGCTTGAATCCATAGGGCCTGAACCAGACGGGCAGCGTAAGAGAGTTCAAGTAGCCCCATAGACGCGAGAGGTTGCGCAGGGGGAGGGCGCCGAGGACGTGCACGCCCCATCGACCGCCGCGGCGTGCGTTGCCGTCACCGTCGACGACGACCTCCTTGGAGCTATAGTTTTTGCGATAGTTGAGCACTACGAGGAGCAGAGCGCCGATGCCTATGGGTAATGGGTACCATTTTGTGGGCGTGTCGCGCCAGGCGTCGGCGAGCCTTCCTGGATGAGAAACTACGTCAGAGCTGGAATGGCGGTAGCAGCGCCAGGGCCCACGATGTAATGGAGAATATTTCTTGTCGTCTAGTCGTCGACAGGACGCGTGGAACGCTCTGGACGCCCGTCCGAGCGCGTTGAGTCGCACGACGCGTAACGATGACCGCGTCAGTGTCGAAAGCATGCCGAACCCAGCGCGGAGTCTTTAGCTCCCTCTCACCGTCTCCCACCCTCAAGCGCGCTCTGTCACCGAAATCCATGCGTATCAATCAGGGACTTAACGCTGCAGAGCCTGACATGTGCTCGAAAATATCCTGAAGGGACTTTCTCTTGCATCCCTGGGCTCGCGACGATGATGAACCTCATTCTCGGCGCGTGCTGCTCATCCTGAAGTGCTGTTGTGTCGCTGGACATCACTGTAGACGCAAATACCTCCTGCACATATGCCTCTGATTCCCGGACGGCGTTGGATCTGCGCCCGACATCTGGGATGAGTCGAGACATGCGAGCCGTATTTGCCACTCACCGCTGGACGTCCATAAACTCCACCTGAATCCTTCTAGTCTTCTGGATACATCTCCATCCTGGCCCTCACAGCGGTCAGATGTCTTCGTTTGTGGCTTGACAGGCGAGCTCTGCGATGAGACGGGGGTTTGTCCATAGCCCAACTCAGGCTGCCAACCGGATTTGCTCCTCGCTCAGCGCGCACGCCATGCACTGCTTTGTGTTACCTCCTGCCTCTCACCACTTCAGATGTCGACGCCTCCTACGCTTGCCGCCATGCTGGCCCGTCAATTCGACGGCCAGGTGTCGCCTCTACGTTTACTGTGCGACAGTGTGCAAGACGCGCTCGCCGCGCTCGAGGTACGACTCAATATAGTTACTACACGAGATGACGTGTCGCTTACGAGTACTGCAATGTAGGGAGACCAAGATACATTGGACGATCTCAGACAGCTTCTTCAACGCTGCAACAGACTCAAGGACGCTCTCCCCCAGCGCGAAACTCCTCTCGTTGCGCCAGAACGCGCGGCTTTCAATACCATTGCAGCGTGCGTCTCATATATGATGTTTGATCCCCCATGAAGCCAAGGTCTCACATCTTAACAGTATACTCACTGAAGCGACAACTGCTCCAGCAGAGTCAACTGGCGCACTGAGCGGCCTTCGTCGACGCTTCGGACCCGAACGGCACCGCGAATACGACAATATCAGCCGCATTGCACGCGTCCGGAATTGGCGGAAACGCGTCGAAGACGCCCTGTACTTACGAGATGTAAGCACTTCCGTCCTCCTTGTTCGGGGCTGGTAGCTGAGAGTACTCCAGATCGAGGCCGACATCGTCATGCAGAACTTAGGCTTCTCCGCGACCGGCCTGAGCATTACGCCTCGTCCTGCACGAACCGAAGCACAGGTCTCTGAGACTGACACTGGAACCCCTGCCGGGGAAGCAGTGGATGCGATGCTGGTCCTGTACGAGCGTCTGCTCGGGTACGCGGAATCGTCCTCCGGCCAGTTGCAAGTCCTGGCGGGAAACCACACCGAGGTTCTGCGTGCCGCAGAAATGTCTGAACGTGAGAGAGAGGTGAATAGTCTTAGCATCTTTCCTTTAACGCGCAGCTTACGGACGTACGGACGTAGCAGAATATGCAACGACTACAAGCACAAATAGCTACGTTAGATGCGCGGCTGACGAAGGTGTGCACTGCGAGGTTCTTTACATTTCCGGGACGACCTGCTAATACATTTCGATCCATAGCAAACAAACGCCATTTTTTTTTTACTGCTCCCAGGTAGTGGCGCTGGGGCATAGAAGCATCTCGTTAGTGTAATAATGCACAGCCATTGCCACGTCTCGCGATTCTCCCGGTGTCCTTAGGTTCGGATCAAACCCCTTCCGGCTCGGCCGGAAGTCCTTCGCCAGAAGGGGTTTGTGACAATGTGCTTCCGAACCAGGGTACCCTTTTTACGCCTTTTGTACCGTCCCC
>KV426250.1:0-10489 GCA_001632375.1 Exidia glandulosa HHB12029 | reverse complement strand
AGTGCAGCACCCCCAGGTGACAAATGACGAGATTAACGTCTTTAACATGCTTTAAGGACTTCAATGCACCGTAAATGACAGTGCTGTGGTGAAGAAAGAGCCGTCGGACCGTGTTCATGGTTCGCTGTGCGGTGCTGTGGGCTTGGCTTGTCCGTCTATCACCGCACCGACAAACGACCACCTGCTGCACCGTAGCGCTCCCTCTTCGACTTTTCGCGTCAGCCAGTAGACGGTAGTAGTATTCTGAGATGTTAGAAATATCCGAGTCAGTAAATGGGCGTTCCTGCGGCGTATGACGAGTGGTTTTGCTCTGGATGGCTGTCGACGCGTCGGCTGAATCGGGCGACATGGACCGTCTTATTTATTAAGGTTTAAAATCTGATATCAACTCCAGTACGTCGTGAGAGATCTCAGGTACACTTAACACATATTTGAGGAAAGGAGAGGACATCGCCGGAGCGCGCTATTCGCCCAAAAAGGGTGGGGGTGCACGGAAGCACAACTGCATAAGCCCCTCCGGAGGAAGACTCCCGGCCGAGGCCGGGAGGGGCTTTGATGAGCCTACCAAGAGCCTACGGTGTCCTCAGGCTTTTCCGTTTCCTTGTCAAATTCCATGCGACTGTGACAATTTGTGACAACACTGCGAACTCTGCTGGATTGGTCACTTCAAGGCTGCAGCTTGGATTCACGTAAAGTAGTTGACCGCACCGCAGACATCTCTCCCGTAACAAGGCCTCTATTCCCGCAGTCATCCCCTGGAAATTTCCGTAATTGATAATTGAGGCAGACCAGTATGAACAGATTAGAAGAGCATCCTGTGTTAATAGCCTTGTTGCACTGTCGACAGGGCGATTCAAACATATGATTGTTGGTGCTTGACTCAAAGTACAAATACATTGCTTGCGATAGTAGCACAGAGTTACGCAGTCGTTTTGATCTGATGTCCAGCATTATTACATGTGAAGGATCCCGGTGGATGGGGGTGGAACAATAATTTCCGCGGGAATGTTCAAGTCCGACTGTAAGAGTCGGTACGGACCTTACGTAATCTAGTTCGTTCGAGCAGGCTCTCTGAGCGGCCTCGACGTCAGGAGCAAGAGTTTAGACTCTTGCGTAAACACGGGACGCGCGGGACGGATGTCCGGCAGCGTCTAACTCTTCACAACGGAGTCCTCTTCAAGGACGAAATTAAGAGGTAAGCCTAAGCTAACCAAGGGTGAGGTTCATATTAAGTTGAAAGGCTCGTATATATACATATCTAGGGAGGTATACGAGAATGACTGAGCGTGTTCTGGCAGAGACACGCGAAGTCTGGAAGCTTCGAGAGGCTTACGTAATTGATATTGTCATTGTGAGAATGTCATCAGGTGCCGAGCGGGAGCGCTCGAGATGAGGGCTTCCGGTTTTGTTACATCACCTCCCCCCTCGGGAAAGCGAGGTCCCTCTCGCTGCGTACTACTGCAAGATATGCCGGCCATAGAAAGCGTTTGCATTGAGTTACTAAGGTTGACGAGTAACTATACTACGCAGTACACGGCGTACAAAGCTCCAGGACAAGGGAGACATGTACAGGCGGAACGGAACACAAAGGCACCTTTAGTATTGAAGACGGCGGTGACGCTGATACGAGGAGAACACCTGCATAGCGCGAAGCCACTCGCCCTCGGCACATGAATACTGCGGGTAGGTGAGAAGTTTGGAGATTTGAGCGGGATGAAGCGGGTGGTCAGGCTGGCGCCAGTAAGCGGCAATACGGTCCGGACCACCTTCGACGAAGCGCAGATCCAAGTCGCGCACAAACGAAGTGCCGCCCTCTGCGAGAACGCAGTGGTAATCGATGCCGTTCGACCGAACCGCGTGGTTGATGATGCGAACGACGCGGATGGGAAACGGCGCGACCGCGGATCGAGAGCGAAGCGCCAACGTCATAGAAAGAAGGAAGTACTTTGCCTCCTCGTCGCAGGAGTCGAGAATGAACTCGATCTCTGAAGGCGAGGCGGCAGCACGGTACATGAACAGTGCGAGAGTGGCTGCGCAGACATGAGCGATCCCGATCACATCCCGGTAAAGTGCCCAACTCACTTGCGAGCTCCTTGTTGCTGCACTGAACATGCGGACGAGAGACAGGTAGGACCTGAGTAGTAGGGAATGGAGGGGATGTGGTGAATGCGCCGTCGGAGTCAGGCCCGTAAAACACGCGTACGGGACCATCCAAGTCCTGAGATTCGGCAGGTGACACAGGCGGTGGGGCGGGAGTCCTTGCGCGACGTTGTGGTGGCGTGTAAACGACGCATGCAAGGGCTAATACCGCGATAAGTTGATAGTGCGGAAGATAGAAGTATCAGCACGTACATGGCGAGTCCGGAACCGGGCCGGGAAGGTGGCCTGGCTCGAGAGCGCCAGAGGCCTCGTGAGAGACGAGTAGGTCGGGCGAGCCGAAAGAAGCCGACGACGAGGAAGAAGAAGTACGAGAAAGAGAACGCTCGTAGTCGGCGAGGCATGGAAGGTCAGAACCCTCACTGATCGCGGGGGAAGAAGATGGAGGCGGACCGCCACTGGTGGCCAAGCAGCGGTCAATGTCATCTGCAGAAGAAGTACCGTGTCAGCGGCTGACAATAAGCTATAGGCACGCGATGCTTACCCAAAAGAGTCAAGCACGAGTAAGCTTCTCCCGCGAAGAGCTCGGCGTCCAGCACGTCCGGAGACGAGACGTGGTTGTCGTTGCCTTCAGCGACACCCGGGTAGTCGGAGAGTGACTGCGTGGGCGACGGAGTGAAGGTCGAAGGCAGCGACAGCGTAGATCGGGACGAGTTATACGAGTACGACATTTTTCAAAGATTCGAGAGTTGGGGGCCTGTACGAGTCGTCGAGACGGTTTATATGCTTTCCTGGGGGAAGAATGAGTCATGCTGGCGTCTGCTATCGCTCCATCATCGCGGGATCGATTGAGATATGACGAGAGAACGGAGAAACCGAAGCATGAGCCCATTCCACAATCCGGACCGATACGCGCGAACTGGTCATGCGTCCAACCCATTAGCGGTGAGATACGCGTCCAAGAGTTCTGGATCGTTCTTTCTCACCTCTTTCTCAGGGCGGAATGAACTCTCGTAGCTCGGGCGGCCCTTCCATTTTAGGAGGAACTGTCTGCCACGACCGCGGCGGCGCCAATCGAGTATAGCCTCAGCGTCGAAGAACTCAATATTGTCCTTAACATACCTAGGCTCCTCGCGGACTGGGATACGCGAGGAAAACTCGGGTGGCGACTCGTTGTACGGCTTGAGATACTCCGAGTTGATCACGGGATGAATCTGCATTTCTCCTGGAATCTGGAGTCGGTATGCATTGTCGTTCACGACCTCGAGCACTTTCCAAGGTCCAATCCACGGTGCCGAGAGCGCTTCTGTAGGACGGAAGCGTTCCCATGGCTCGTCGATGTTCTCGCTGGAGACCATGACCAGCTGGTTTACGGTGAATTTCTGGTCGCGTCTATGCTGGTTGGCGTAAAATCGCTGACGTTCCTGTGCTTCCTGCATCATCTGCTTAGCCGTCTCTGCGTCAGCCAAGAGTTTATCGATGAAAGATTGTACGGAACTCTCGCCGTACTCGCCCGCTGGCAGAACCAAATCATGCGGCAATCGGGGCGACCAGCCGCAATCGAGTTCGAATGGGGAGTACCCCGTCGTTGCGTTCACAGACATGTTGTACGCAAGTTCGAGCGATGGCAACAACTCGTACCAATTATCCTGCTCGTAATTAGTGAAGTGTCTCAGCATGGTCTTCAAAGCCTTGACCGCAGCTTCACTCTGACCGTCCGTCTGGGGATGGTATGACGTGCTCATCGAGATCTTGACTCCCAGGCGCTCGAAGAGCTCCGTCCAGAATCCACCTCTAAATTTGGGGTCACGGTCAGATATGATGCGTCGTGGTAATCCATGAAGACGCACCACATGCCTAAAGAAGGCTCTTGCTAGCGCTGGTGCCTTGTCTGTCGAGCGAGTCGGGATGTAGTGCACTCGTTTGGAGAATTTATCTACCACTAAGAAGATCATGTCAAAGCCGTCCGCGGACGGTCTGAACGGACCGGCGAAGTCCACTGTGACAGTGTCCCAGCGTGCTCGCGGGACGTCATTTGGCATGAGTAGTCCGGGCGTAACGCGGTTAGTCTGCTTGTTGCGTTGACAGGAGTCACAGGAGTTCACGTACAATTTGACGTCACGGCTCATGCGCGGCCAGTAGTACCGGTGAGCCACTGCGATGATGGTTTTGTCAATTCCGAGATGGCCCGAACCTACAGCATCGTGTAAGTCATGCAGTATGTCCGCGCGCAAGGACTTATGTTGCGGAATACACAGTACCTTTCGGAGTTTGTCGGGGTGGTTGTAGAACAACAGACCGTCAGAGTAGCTGTACGACTTGGCCAGCATCCCGGGTGCGTCGGCTGCGAACGCCTCAGCAATCGGCGCGAAGTGAGCATCGACTAGATAGCCTTCACGGACATCGGTGAGAAACTCTGGGTCGACGTCCAGAACAATGGCTATGTTGGACTCACTCGTCATGACCGGGGCAATCTCCGATACTGGGGCACGCGATAAAGCGTCGACGTTAGAGTGAGCGCGTCCAGGCCGATGCACAATCTTGAGATGTGGCAACCATTGCTGTAATTCAACGACCCATCTACGGATACGGTGGTTAGTACCTTCGTAGTTCATCATCCACTGCAACGCGGAGTGATCAGTGATAATTTTGAGGTCCTGAATACCATCAACGTACGGATGAAACTTGCGTAACGCCCAAACGATGGCTAACAGCTCTAGTTCGGTTGCAGCGTACCTGGACTCAGGGCTAGTGAGAGTGCGAGAGGCAGCACATATTAGCCGCTCCTTCCCATCCTCTCCTATCTGGGCGAGCACTGCGCCAAGTCCGTGATGTGAGCCGTCGGTGTATATAATGAAGCCTTTGGTGTAGTCTGGATGCGCGAGAATCGGTTCAGCGGCTAGTTGAGAACGAAGCGATTCAAATGCGGCTTGGCACTCACCGCTCCAGGTGAATTCTGTATCCTTGCGAAGAAGATCGGTCAAGGGCTTCGCAATGACAGAGTACGACTTGATGAATCGGCGATAATATCCTGCCATTCCTAAGAAAGTCTGAACTTCCTTTACATTCCGCGGCGCGGGATAGTCAAGGATAGCACGCACATTCTCCGATTTCATCCCAATACCGAGGCGACTCACTTTGTGGCCTAAGGCCGCAATTCCGAATAGCAGATGTGCGATTTTTTCAGTGAGAGAGTAAAGCCAGTCGGGATAAGACGTTTCAGGATGGCGTCGATATGCGAGAGATGCTTGTCGAAGTCTGCTGAATATATCACGATATCGTCAATATACACAAGCGCGAAGTCCCATTTCGTCTTGCCAAGTGCCTTGTCCATAGCGCGTTGAAAGATGGACGGGCCATTCTTGAACCCAAACGGCATGCGCCTGTATTGGTACAACCCCTGCGGCGTGCGGAATGCTGACTTCGGGCGGTCGTCTTCAGCGATTTCAACCTGGTTAAAGCCTGAGTTCGCATCAAACGTCGAAAAGAAGCGCTTACCCTGAAACTGGTTCAGGTAATCGTCGATGCGGGGTAGCGGGTATTGATCTGCTTTGGTAACTTCGTTAACCTTGCGGTAGTCGACGCAAAAGCGAATCTTACCTCGCTGCTTTATGAGAACGACGTTTGCGGCCCACGGCGAGTCAGATTCTTCAATGACATCGTTCGCGAGTAACTTTGCCACCTCCTCCGCGATGAAGCGTCTGCCCTCAGGCGATATGCGGTATGGCGGTGTCGAGATCGGAGGAGCGTTTCCTGTGTCGATACGCATAACAGCAAGGTTAGTGCGTCCCAAAGGGCGCGATCCATATGCAAATGCACGTCGATTTTCCCATAGCACTTGCGTGAGTCGTTCCCGCTGCTCCTGAGTCAGTTGAGGGTTAATGTCAAGCTCTGCTAATGCCTGCGCGAACTCGTCCTTGTCCGCATCCGTTTCTGCATGTGACAGTACCTCTCCCACATATGACTCAACGCTGTGAGGCACGTAAGAACGGTCAACCAACGGTAACACAGCACCGATCTGCTCACCCTTCTGGATGTGAAGTGGAAACGGCTCGAGATTGTAAATCTCGACCCATTGCTCTGATGCACATGTCGTACCAATTGCACGAGCTGCTGCTGCAGCGAGACTTTCTGCATTTTTCAACGGCGTCGGCTCGAGGTAGAACATTTGTGTTCTGACAGAGCCGTCAATTCTCGCAGGAATCCGCGCAGTGTGAAGGGGACGAACCGTGAACGTCTCAGCAGCTCGCATAATTGCACTGGACTTTGCAATTTGGAGTGCAATTCGCGTAGTTTCGCTTACGGAACGCGTCAGGGTGAGCGTCTGCGACGGGATGTCGACCGATGCGCCGTAAAATCCAAGAAAGTCATTGCCAAGGATTATGCGATCGCTACTGCTAGGATTGATGTACAGTTTTACGGGCAAATCAACGGTAGTACCAGTAGACGACTGGAACTGTATCGTGAGTATGATGTATTCCGAAATAACCGTATCACCAGACACACCTCGCAAGTGAATAACACGACTCGGTGTTGGCTCGATGTCTTTGAAGAACTTGCGACATAAACCTTCATCTATCAAAGAGATAGAAGATCCGGTATCAGCGCATGCACGGAAAGTACGAGGCTCAGAGAGTTCACAGACACGCACTGTAACATAAGCGGGTGACTTGTTTTGATACTGCATATCGGCGATAACTTCGTCTCGAAGAAGGTCGGCTCTTGTGATATCCTGGACGTCCTCGTTGTCCAGCGACGCAGGCGTGTCGTGAGATTGCAAGTCGGGACTTGGCAATTCAGTCGAAACATGACGCGGCGTACCTGATGAGCGAGTCTGAAAAGCGACGGGAGGTTTGGGGGACTTCTTCTTCCGAGGGCGAGCATCAAGAGGCGGCCGAGGTGCGCTTTGCACACGCTTTGACCGGCGAAGGATGGGCGGGGCGCTTGTAGTGTCGGGCTGCACGCCTGAACGTGTAATCGCGAACGATTCAGCGTAGTGAGCACCCTCGTCATCGTCGTAAGCGTCGTCAGAATGTTCAGAGTAATCGTCACGCACATTATCTTCTTCTTCATGCGCGTCATCGGCCTCGTCGCTTGGATCCTCCTCCACAGACGCAATCTGGGAGCGCGCCGTGGTCTGCGGATACCGCCCACGACCAGATCCTCGAGATGGACCTCTACCGGATCCACGACCTGGAGGCACGGATGCGCGAGCCGTAACAGTTGATGTGGAAGCGCGAGGGGCGCCGTCGGCCTCTGTAGTGACGCGTGTAGTCGTCGTCGTCGTCTGCTGCCGATTCTGTGGTCCAGGATAAGTACTTCCTCGCGCCTGAATCTGACGAGCATTACCAAAGCGACTGGAGTCTTGACGCGACGAGCCTGAAGCATCGAATCGTGTACGGCGTCCGAACGACGGTTCCAGGTCGAGCAACACGCGACGGAACGCAGTAAGCGTCCGCTTTGACTCTGCGTTGAGCCCAGACTTGATGTGAGGAAGAATTTCGATGGGCAGGCCTGCCATAAGGTCGATAATGCGCTGTTCTTCGTCAGCATGCGGCATGACCGAACGCTGCAGCGTCGTGCGCGCGGTAAAGTAGTCTGCAAAGGACTCACCAGCGCGGTAGCGGCGATTTCGTAGCTCTATAGCCTTGTGCGACGAATAGTTCGCGACGCGAAATGCAGTGCGAAGTTCGTCGGCCCAGTCGTCCCAAGTTACGAGCTCGTTCGTCACATCCTCGGACAGCGCGTCAAACCAGGCGAGCGCATTGCCCTTGAGCAATATAGGGATGTTGTCGACGATATAGCTTGTTGGCCACTTCATCTGGGTGTAGATCTTTGTTATGCGGCTGATCCAGAGGTCGACGTCGTCGCCGTTGGCGTGGAACTTGGGAAGGCTTTCCGCTTTCGGCGGCTTCCGGTTAGGATCTGCCGGTGCGCTTGCAGATCGGCGCAGATCTTCAGACCGACGATCAGGCGCCAGGTCCGATGCAGGCACAACCTCAGGTCCGTCACTCGGCGGCACAGGAGGTGGCGGTGGCGGAGCTGGCGGAAAGGCGGGAGGCGGAGCTGCTTGCGGGGGAACGAAAGGATGAAATGACGGTCCTTGGGGAAATGAACGCGAGTTCGCGTTGGGTGTTGAATGTCGAAGTGGGTCGCGATAGAACGACAAGAACGGGTCCTCTTTCTCCGGCATTTGCGGTGACCCTGCGACCGGAATAGCGTCCGGCATAGGTGCACCGTGACCGGCCTGCGTTAAACATGGGCAGCGCATGGATGACTCAATTAAACCGATTTGGTCATTGCGAACACGCCGCAAGTCATCCATCATGGTGCCAAACGCAGAGCTCATAGAGTCAAGGCGCTCGTTCAGACGTGAGAATTGGTCGTGGATTACTTCCATCTTAGCAGCTGTACGCTCTTGTGACCCCTGCTCTACAGCCGACTGAAGGCTCGAAAGTTCGTTCTGAAGATACTCTAAGAGCAACATTGAGCGATCGGTGGACTTCTGCTCATGCGAATCTAACTCACTCGTCAGTTCCCCAAAGCGGCGGTCGATGAGATCTTCAATCTCATCTCGAGCCTTGGACAGATTCTCAGCACAAGCGTCACGTCGTTGCTCCATACGGTCCTCAAGCTGGTCGAGTCGCGTATATAAACGTACTTCCAGTGCGGCTACTCTATTGATGACAGTTTGAAGTGTGTTGTCAAATGAGAGCTTCATTGCCTGTACGATATTTCGAACTTCGTCGCAAGCCTGCGATGAGGAAGGAATCCGGACCTCCGATATAGCATCTTGCAATTCAGCGAGCCGGGACTCGAGCGAATTGTACATATCTACCAAGTCGGATTGGCGTGTCAATGGGTCGAGATTCGACGTGACTCCTCCACAAACAGCTTGATCGACTGAGGCTATAGTGTCATACATTCTTCTCATACGGTCGTGCATCTGTGTCAAAGTGTCCTGTACAGATTCTACGCGCTCGTTCTGAGAGCGCTCCAAGAGAGTCTCGATCTGGCGTAACAGAGCACGGTGCACGGCAGAACCGGGATTGGCAACATTATCTGAGAAACGACTCATTGCTTCGCCCAAAAGCTCAATAAGACGGGAGTATCGCATTGCCATTAACCCGATGCGGCGAATGGACGTAGTTAACTGATCAGTGTTCCCTAACGAGCGATCCTCCTGCTCAAAGTCTTCTCTGACACGCCGCATTCGATCGGCATACTCAGCCCATATACTTGAAGCAGTTTGTCTATTCTGGTTGGACGATCTCGAAGAACGGGTGGATGGTCGTACAGAAGCGGACTGGGCTGGGGAACGAGTATTTGTCGTAGCAGCGGAAGCGCGGCTGCTGGACGATGTCGGCGATACAGAAAGCGGAACATGATGTCCGGGTGTCGATGCTCGAGGCGGTAAGAACTCGGAAGGAGTCGGTGTTGCGGTGCGTACAGAAGCACGGAAACGCGGGTCGCCTGTCCACGGCGGCGGGATGGACGTCGTCGACGTCGTTGGCGGCGTAGAAGACGCGGTACGAGGTACCTGGGTGTCAGGCGGCGACGACGGTACGTCCATAAGTACGCTACTGGGCGTCGGATGAGCAGTATAATACTGCGGTTCGTGAGTGCGAGGCACAGATTCAGGTGAAGACACACCTGGTCGGACGGTCTCCTCAGAGACGTCAGCGGGAGGAACATGCTGTTCCTCGCGCGACCCTGGCGACGAAGGCTCAGAGTCAAACAGCTGCGAGTCGTCCAGAGTCGGCTGTGTATGCGCGAACTCTGGGTCGATACTCCCCTCCGCGTCCGCAGACGAGCCCACCGGGCTGGTCACTGCATACGGCGGCGGAGGCGTAGCCGCGGGCTCCGAATCGGCCTGCGCTACGGGTTCTTCAGCGGCGGCTCGCGTGCTGGTCGATGTACCACGCACGCGGCTTGGTCCTGGTACGGAACGTCTGTCTATTAAGCGTTCAGTACGCAGGCGCATATGCCCTTCTGGAGTATCGGCATCAGAAGCGGGTAACGCACCTGGCATTACTCCGCCTCGCGAGCTGAGCGGCGACGGCGTGCGAGTCGTCGGCGCGGTTGTCGGTGCACTTGGCACGGACGGATCCTGCGGATCCGGCGCCTGCGCGTTCTGCGCGGCGCCAGGAGTCCTACCTCTCTGGGCGGATGCTCCTCGACCTCTCGTGGAGGTAGCGGCGGGCGGCCTCGATGGGCGGCCGGCGTTCAATATCCTGCGACTCATAGCAGTGAGTATTAATTTTCAAGGCTAACTCAGAACCAAGGTGGTCACCAAATGTAAGAGTCGGTACGGACCTTACGTAATCTAGTTCGTTCGAGCAGGCTCTCTGAGCGGCCTCGACGTCAGGAGCAAGAGTTTAGACTCTTGCGT
>KV426249.1:29853-62887 GCA_001632375.1 Exidia glandulosa HHB12029 | reverse complement strand
AACTAAAGTACAAAGCGATACAAACACGAGCCTTATATACCCGACGGTTCCCGAGATGCTTCCGAGCTCGCGCGGCGTCGCAACCCCCGCGACGGCCGCGAGCCTTCCCTAACCCATCTCGCATGTGTCGAGCGCGCATGCTCGCGTGAGTACCGACGAGCCTCGAGCCGATAACACCGACAACGAGGCGGTCCGAAGCTTAAAGCGGCGGCGAAAAGCGTAGGACCGCCCGAGTTGTCACATAGTTATCTATATCCCATCGCTTCCAGTCGTCTGTCGCGTCCCACAGTGCGATCGTCTTGTCCTCCGACGCAGACGCGATCATGCGTCCGTCCGGCGAGAACGCCACGCTCCAGACATAGCCTGTGTGGGCCTTGAAAGGCGTCGGGATCTCGGCCCCCGTCTGCGTATCCCACATGGCGATCTTGCCGCTCCGCGAGCCCGAGACGAGACGCTTGCCGTCTGGTGACAGCGCCATGCACAGTACACCGTCATCCATCCGCAGAGGTTCGACGATGAGCGCTCTCGTCTCCGCATCCCAGATTCGGATTGTGCGGTCGTCGGACGAGGAGAATATGCGTTTGTCGTCGGGACTGAAGCACACGGCTCTGACCCAGCCCCTGTGTCCCGTCAATGGCTCGCCGATGCACTCGCCGGATGCGACGTCCCAGATGCGAACGGTCTCGTCCCTCGAACCAGAGACGAGGTATGTCCCGTCCTCCGAAAACGCGACGCACACGACCCAATTCGTGTGACCGACCATCTCGCGCAACTGGACACCCGTATTCGCATCCCAGACAGCGGCGCGGTCATTGTCTCCGGCGGTGGCAATGCGCGTGCCGTCTTTCGAGTACGCAATCCAGTTCACGCTTCGGCCATTGTGAGCTGTGATTGGTCCGAGGACGAGTTTGCCGCTGTCGGCGTCCCAGACGCGGAATGTCCCATCCCACGAGCAGGATGCGATGCGCGACCCGTGAACGGCCACGCAGCGCACGGTGTTGGTGTGCCCGACCAGCGGCCCGATGACCATCTTACCAGTTTCAATGTCCCAAATTCGCAATGTCATGTCCGATGACGAGGAGACTAGACGACGACCGTCCGGCAGGAAAGCAACAGCATAGACTTCGTCGGTATGGCCTCGTAATGGGGATCCAGGCAGTTGAGCTACACTATCATCAGCATCGCAAAACAACCCAAACTTGCAGTCACGTACGGCTGGCGGAACTGCGAACTTACAAACTTTAAGTCTCAATTTCTCCGCCAGCTGCGGAGTAGCGATAGCAATGAGGTGTATTATCGGTCGAAGGGCGGCTGGGTGATATCGCTTTCCCGAAGCTTCGAGAGCACGCAACGCGTTGTGCGCTGATGCAGTTGCGAGTGTGAGGTCAGTGACCTTGTCGTTGTCCTTCTTCAAGATAAGGGAACCCAGCGAGAATCGTGGGGAGGAGCTGGAGTCTGGGTATCCGAAACCTAGCGAGTGGACATTGGGTAAACCTTCTAACGCCTTCTTGCGGTGAGATTGAGGGTGGAGATCACGAGGGATAAGACGGACCTTGCGTAAGAGTGTCGCATATTTGAGCGTGGCCTTCATACGACTGGCCAGGGTTGGAGATACTACCCTGGCCTTTGGGCTCCGAGACCAGCAGGCCTCGGCCATACTCCATAGGCTTGGATGAATATCCTTCGGACGCTCATATGGGCGGTCTTTGATTATAGCGAGCGGCACAGCCTCCTCTCGGAATCGATGGTAAGGAACGAGCAGTGTCCGGACCTGTAAGCAAACAATTAAATGTGTTGAGTGCGGTATTCATATACCGCTGACCTCAAGGATAACGCAGCCGAAAGCCCAGATATCTGCTTCTTGTGTGCGATGGGCATGCGCTTGGAATGACTCCGGGGCGAACCATCTACCGGTGCCAAGGCGAGATGAAGTATTGCCAGAGTGTTCAAGCAAGAAGGTCGAGAACCCAAAGTCACCAAGCTGAGCGACTCCGCTATTGACCAAGATGTTCGACTGTATGGGTCAGATACCATGTGGGGGGTTATGGCAATACTTACAGCTTTGATATCCCCGTGAGCCATGTTGTGGCTGTGAACTGCAAGGCGTGAATATGAGTTCATGTGGGAATATACAGTAATAGCCTTACGATGCGCAAGTCCTGCTACGACCTCCGAGAGCTGTAACTAGCTTCAGAGCAGATATGTGAACCGTTTGCACTCCCACATACCAGTTTCATCTCCAAACAATGTAGTCGTAGCAGATCGAAGTCGCAGTCGGTCACAGGCGCATCGAGTTCGGGTTCATGACCTCCACGAGCCGACTTCATGTACTGTATGATCGTGCCACGGTCACACCAAGGAGATACACCACAGGGAATACCCTGGTGAAGGTAGACCCCTATGAGCGGTAGGATATAAGGATGCCTGTGTCGTTGCCAGAAATCGAGTTCTTGCTTGATGTCCTTGAACATGGCTAAGACATACGTGCTGTACCGTATTCCGCCCAAACTAACCTTCATGACCTTCTCTGGTACATTGGCGAGTATGAAGCGGGTCACCTTAACGGCTACCTAGTGACTAATGAGTATTAGGCTCCTCATCGTGTAAGATACGCACCTCGCCGGAGTGCCCGTTAACGTCGCGGGTCAATCGTCCCTTGTGGACGTTTCCATAGCCTCCAATCGCTACGATGCGGTTGAAATCGACGACTACATCTGCCGTGAGATCTCGCATTGCAGCGAGAGAATGAGCCATCGAAGAGTGCCAGGAGCAAGTTGAGGGTGGGAGGTCAAGGAGCGGGAATGTCCTTCCACCGCCAGTGCATTCCCGCCGGCAGTGCGCCAAGTTTACGACCAGACAGTTACCGTAGGTCAACAGCGCTTCTGTCCCTTGCTCGGGAAGTCATCTAGCAGTCGCCATCCGTACAATCCACTAACTTTCAGCTTAAACTGTATGACTCTCTGTGTTTCTTTAAAGGCTCGTCAGAGAGTACAGTACAGACAAAGAGACGGTTACGCAGATCTCTCGGACCGAAAGAGAGGAGCGTCATGTCGTCGGTTCCGAGATGTCAAAGCGCACCTGGTTACACAGCTCTAGACAGTTCGACGTGTTCGGGCGAAGCGCCCAGGAGCTTGTGTAACACAAACAGCAACTTACTGCTGCCTGGCCTGGAACGGCGAAGCACGCAGTGCAAAGGGCTACGCCCGGTAGTATTGCGCGCACGCATCCAGGTCTGACATTGCGCCGGACGCGACGCTGTGCGGAGGCGCTCTTGGCGTTCAGGATCTGGTCAAGACCCCACTGAGGAAACAGGGTAAACGATGCAACTGCTGCACTGGAAGTCGCACGATCTGAGAGTTCTGAAACGCACTCCAGGGAGCAGTCGATACAGGGATTGCACCGCTCGACCCTCGGACTCGACATATCTATTATCGCGACATCGCCGCAAGTATGCTCGCATTGTCCTTCTCAAATCCCCCTCGTCTATACTCTACAACATCATTTTACGTTCAGGGCTGACGGACGGTCAGTGGCTGCAAGTCGAAATGGGTAGATACGGGGATCAACAGTGGTCGGTTTGCGAGCTGGCGCAGTTGGAATAACGCGAGGGAGATTGGGACGTCGGTGGAAGTCATCAGGAACGTGCGGCGGCGGCGAAAAGGAGTAGGGCGCGCGGTGCGTATGGAGATGGTGGGTGCAGGGAGAAAAGAAAGACCGCATCGTAAGCGCGACGTCCGTTCGAGATGGTCCCCGAGCGCGGACGCGAACGCGTTCTGGCTGCAGTCCTCGCCGTGAGAAGGAAGGGACCCGAGGCTTAGCAAGATTCATAAGCGAAGAGGACGACGGCGAAGGGAAGACCAAGGTGAGCGGCGGTAAAGGCGAAGGACGGAGGAGTCGCGCGCGGAATGAAGGCACGAGGAAGGAAGGAAAAGAACAACGAAGAAGGGTGTGCAGGTCCAGTTGAGCGGCAGGAGCCAGAACGTCAATTTGTTTGGTAGGTGACGGTAAAGCAGCTCTCATACAGACGGCACGAGCGTCAGCGAGTATACAACAAGAAGAGATTCACCACCCGCGTGCATACCTTGTTATCGGAAGCATTTGGTGAACCTATCTGCGCTCTTGCCCCTTTGACGACGTCTGTCGTGTCGTCACGTTGTCGTCTACAGCAGACGCGAGGAGAGCGCCAGTAAGTGGCCAAGAGGGGAGTGACGGCGGAGGACTGAATAAGAGTGGTGAGCTGAACTGAAGCGGCGGCGGCGAGGGACAAGGGGACGCAGCACAACTGACAGCGATGGCGAAGTGAACAAACGAGAGCGTAGTGACAAGGAGAACATGGGAGAACGGCACGAAAGCTTCTCACCCTTCCTAGTCTCGACAACATTATAGGTATCGTAGTCTTCGCACTCGTCGTCTCCTTAGCAGTGGTAGCACCGGTTTAGTCCACGGCCACGAAAGCTGCTTGACGTCAGCGATGGTATCGAACTCGGCCGTCGGGACGATATTTGCGGGTCCTACAGGGGTCAACGAGAGTTAGCAGCGTGTATAGCGTGTATAAGATGCTCGAGCGCTAGCCAGGACGAGAGCGCGAGGGATAGCAGGTCCGCAGACGTTAGAGCGCCAGAACCGTCCCCCTGAAAGGCGCCCTACATACCTTCGAGCGACCTTGTCGCCAACGGCATGCGCGGCGGTGGGCAAAGGGAGCGCTGTTGGTGAGTACGTGGCGAAGTGAAGCCACGAGTCCTGGGTAGTAGTAGCGCGCGCGTCAGTTCCTCTCGCGCTCGCTGCTTGTTGAACGTACCTCGACATCACGTAGGATCTCGAAGGCTCGGTGAGTTCCTAACTTCCTAGCTGCGTACCGGCGCCAGGAGCTCGGCGGTGGCGCCGTGTCCTGCTGGCTATGGATGTGTACTCTTCGCGTCGTCAGCGTCGAATCGAGCGACAGAGGTCAGACGAGACGGCCGGCCACGACCAGCGTGTTGTGTAGCCGTCCTTCGCGCCCTAGTCGTGGAGCGGTACCAGCAGTCGAGCGCTTCATAGTCGTCGCAGACATTCTCGCAGGGGCTCTGCGCAAGTTGGCGGCGGACGCGGGCATCTTCTCTTTGACACGGCGATTCGGTGGTCGTGGTACGGGACGAAGCAAGCTGGCAAAGTCCGCCCGCAGCCCCGGTTGTTGGCGCTCGCACACTCGAACGCCATCTGACGCCATCCGCGAACTGATTCCTGCACGTGCAGCGATGTATCTATTTGCGGACCAGCCCCTGACGACCCCCGGGGGTCGTCAGGGGTCATTTGGCGCGTTGTCGCTCATGTCCGTGCGCACTCAGGAAAGGACCTGGACTCGACAGGTGTACATGTTTCTCCCTTAGGCTGCACTAGGTAGCTGGTAGTTACTCTTCGTTGAGGATACGTATTACTTGGTTAATAGAGGAGCCCCTGACGACCCTTGGGGGTCGTCAGGGGCTGGGGCTATAAGCGAATATCTCCGCCGCCTGCTGCCGTTCCGTCTTCCTAACGTCCTTCAGCACCGTCAAGTCGTCTGCAGACACCTGGTTGAGCCAAGGGAAAGAAGGACAGAAAAGCGAGTGCGATGACGATGACGATGGGAGGTCTTGCGCGAAAAAGCCAAAGTGATGGAGGACGTGTACAGCCGTCGTGAAGGCGGGACGATTAGATAGCATCCAGTGGATGTTGGACAGTGTGCGAGGCGGTGGAGTTGGGGGATGGGTGAAAGAAAACGAGACGAAACGCGCCCTTCCCAGTCTCGATAGCGTTGCTCGCCGCAGTAGTAGTCGTAGCCGCCTCGGTCGGAGTAGTAGCCGTCGCGTTGGCGCTAGGCTGGCACGACCACGAGAGCTCCTTAATGTCCGAGATGGCCTCGAACACGGGCGTCGGCGAGGATGTGCAGTCCAGGTCACTGTTGCCGACGAGCGTCGTAGGCACTGTATGGAAGCAGTCGGGCGCGGCGGCGTGGTCGGGGTCGATGTGAATGTCGGCGACCGTGCAGTATTCCGCCACGAAGGCGTATCATATCCCATATCAGCCATCCACGTCCGAGCGTGCAGGAGCGCGACGCAGTGATTGACGTGCGGGGATCGACAGACATCGGACACGCAAGTCGAGAAGAGGTTCGAAGATGGATAGATTGTCTTGTAGGAGGGTGGTCACGACCGCGCGCACGGATGGATGGAGGTCGTTAAGAGCGCGGGCCGGAGCAGAGCGGTGCAAGGAAAGGAAAGAACCACCGTCAGCGCGAAGGCCACTATGTGGAGGATGGCGGATGGACGCACGTGAAGCGCTCGCAAGTGTCAGCCGGCGGCGGGAGGAAGCACGCGATGTTGTTGTTAATGGGACGCGGGATCGTGAAGCACGAGTCCTGGAAAAGTAAGCGAGCGTTGGGCATCAACAAGTTCCCTAACCCAGGACCTGCAGACGGGAAAGCGCCTCCAGTGATCGCCTCAGCTCGCGTACGCACCTTGGAGTCACCAAGGATCGCGAAGCATCCCCTCTTTCCGTGCGCCTTCAAACAGATCTCCGCGACGTCATTGGTACCGGTGTCGGCTGCGGCGTCGAGGTCTGCAGCGGCGGTTGCAGTCTTGGCCGCGGCAGACGTCGTACATTGTAGTCGCGTTCGCTGCGTCTGGAGGGGAACGTAAGCAGAGTGTGGCAACGGGCGAGAGGCGAGGGCAGAGCGCGAAGAGCGCGGTGGTGGACCCATGTCGTAGCGCAGACAAGATACAGGTGGGCCAGAGCAATGCGAAGGAAGGTTCGAAGCGAAGAAACCAAACGACTCACTGCCAGCACCAGCGCCAGCGCCTGCGTTTCGCTTTCCGCCCTTTTCGCCCTTGGGGCCATTCTTCTTCCTGAACGCGTTCGATTGGCGAACCGGTACGCCTGCCGGCTGGAAACACATCGCCGTCACGGGCTTTTGAGCTTGGTCGGCTTCTACAAAGCGAGCAACGGAGCGTCAGCAGGGTGCGCGAGGTAGTACGAGCGACGGCGAGGAACGCGACGTTGCAGCGAAGGGAAGGATGGACAGTATGAAGACCTGAACGAACCTTGACAGAAGCGGCGTTGCGTGGTCGCGAAGGAGCAGGCGCATGGGGAGAGTGACGACAGCTTGGACAGCGCCAACGACAGCCGCTGCGTCAAGGGTTGGGGTGGCGATGGTACGAGACCAGAAGCGCGAACGAGAACAGGAACCAAGCTCTGAGCCGTGCGCAACAACGACAAGCGCCGTAACGGGTTGGTTGTAAGTTACGAGGCTAGAAGTGCAAAGGACGCGCGAGACAGTGGGCGAAGGACGGACGCAGACGGAAGCGGGGACGCAGCAAGGGTGAAGCGGGATTCGAAGGACGGTGTCGCTTCGAGATCACGCGCCTCTCACGGACGACGCGTAAAGCGGAAAGCAGGAGCACCACTCGCGACGGCGACGACGGCGAGTGCAGCAACAAATGTTGTGGTTCATAGCAGAACGGGGACAAGATGCGGATTGTGCCGGTAGACGCCTTGACCTCGAACCACGACCTGTGTACCGGCATATCTATCTACATATCGCTTCACTAAGCTCCCGTTCAACTCTGCTGGAGCTCTCCGCCCCTTATACAAGTCCAACGGCCGCTAACGCTTTGTCTCTCGCACGACTCTTCCTCAAATTCTCGCTGGGCGCGCGCCTGGCAATTACCACCTGCACCTGTTTCAACGATGCAGCTCATGAGCCTACTATCATCTCGATATGGAACGTCGTGTACATCAGGATTGAGCGTACATGGGATCAAGTGGTTCTGCACGTTTGGGTCGTCATCTGCCTACGCAGACTCAGTCATTGTCTTGCTCTACATCCTCGTCGTCTATATCCCATCGCCTCCACTCGTCCGTTGCGTCCCACAGTGCGATCGTCCTGTCCGCTGACGCAGACGCGATCTTGCGTCCGTCCGGCGAGAACGCAACGCCCCAGACGATGCGGTTGTGGTCCTTGAAAGGCGTGGGGATTGCAGCGCCCGTCTCCACATCCCACATGGCGATCTTGCGGCTCCGCGAGCCTGATACGAGATGCTTGCCGTCTGGTGACAGCGCTATGCACGCTACCCAGTCATCCATCCGCAGAGGGTCGATGATGAGCACTCTCGTCTCCGCATCCCAGATTCGGATTGTGCAGTCGTCTGACGAGGAGAATATGCGCTTGTCGTCGGGACTGAAGCATACGGCTCTGACCCAGTTCGTGTGCCCCGTCAAAGGCTCGCCGATGCACTCGCCGGACGCGACGTCCCAGATGCGAACGGTCTTGTCCCACGAACCGGAGACGAGGCGCGTCCCGTCCTCCGAAAACGCGACACACTGGACCAACAACTTGTGGCCGACCATCTTGCGCAACTGGACTCCCGTGTTCGCATCCCAGACAGCGGCACGGTCATCGTGTCCGGCGGTAGCAATGCGCATCCCGTCTCTCGAGTACACAATCCGGTTCACGCCTCGGCCATTGTGAGCTCTGATTGGTCCGAGGACGAGTTTGCCGCTGTCGGCGTCCCAGATGCTGAACGTCCCGTCATACGAGCAGGATGCGATGCGCGACCCGTGAACGGCCACACAGTACACGGGGCCGTCCACGCGGGCTCGTGTTTCGATCAAGGCCTGTCTAGCCTGCTGCCCCGATTCTTGACGGTAAACCGACGCCGCCCGCGAATCTTCGACCCGACGTCTTGTATCGATGGCACCATCCGCACTTGGGACACCACAACTGGAGCGAGCGTCTTGGACACAGTCGACAACGTCCACGGCGAGATCTCCGCACGCGCATACTTGCTTGATGGGACGCGCCTCGTTGCTGGATCGGAAGACGGGAATCTTGACGATTTGTACGCTCAGATACTTCATGCGAATACTGGAGCGAGCGTCTCTGGCCAATTTAAAGGACATACAGAGTTCCTGCGATGTGTTGCATTCTTTCCTCAAGGTCTACGCGCCGCGTCCGGCTCTGCCGACGGGACGGTACGCGTGTGGGAGCGGCGAACACCTACGGTAGGTAGGTAGGTACACGCGATGATGAAATGTCCTTCCGGCTCTCACGTCATGTCCGTCGTATTCTCTCTCGACGGGTCTGCTGTTATTCCCCTCTCTGCGGATGCGTCAGTAAAAAGAGCAGGTGTCTTGTAGGCACTCTTACGACGTGGGAGACGCATCGACCTCATAGACACCCCCCCTCTATTACGAGCCCTATCTGTCTTCGATGCACATTGCAGCCCTGTATCACGTCTTCGATTGTCTTTGGGAGTGCTTCGAGAGACGTCCAAAGACGTCCAAAGACATTTCAAATCGGTTTTGTGCCTGTCCATGCGCTGCATCACTGGATTGCTCGCCCATTGCTCATCCCCGTTCCCATTCTTCTGGCCCAGCAGACAGATAATATGAGAAAGACAGTGTATATTCACAACTACTATGGACAGGAAGAGACACGGGATCATGCTGGCTACGCTCATCCTCCCGCAATCCCGACTCCACACCCCGCATGCCGAACGATACGATACGACCATGAGCCCACTGAGAGTTCTGTGGCATGGTCAATGCAATGCAGAGAGGTAATATATATCGAAACTCACCTAAGCAGCGGACGAGAGGCGAGCGGTGAATCCTGCGATAGGGATGTCAGTAGAAACGCGCGGTAAAGAACCGGAGGGGAACGAGCAGCAGCCGAGCGAAGGAAAGAAGCAGCCCAGGTAACCACAGAGGAATGACGGCAGCCCAGAGCCTAGCAGCAGATCCAGATCTTCAAGACAACGACAGAGAGCAGACCAGCGAGATCCAGCGAGACCCATACCAGACGAGCGAGACACAGCCCAGACCAGCGAGACGCGACAAGAGACATGCAGACGCCGTTGACTGGGAACTGCGTGCGTGTCACACGACGACGGGCGAGGCCTTGAGAGACTTGGACGAGATACGGGGAAAGAGAGAGGGGGTGTCAACAGAACCAAACCGAACATCGTCCCGTTGACCACCTGCGTCATGTGCACCGAATGATGCGTGATTGCGGCGACGTCGACGTCTGATGCCAAAGGCCCCAAAGCGTTCAGAGACCGTGATATACGCTCCGGAGTGCACCGGAGTGCCTTGAAGACCTCTGCAAGGTCTTGCGAGTGCTCTCAGTCTCCCGAGCCTCGGGAGCACATTATGTTTCCTTTGGCGTACCCTATCATGTCTACATCGCATTTCCCTTTTTCCTGACGTGGGCTCATTCGTACTTGGACGTCGGAAATACAATATTAATCTGACGATGTTCAACTTGCCCGAATGCCTGCACGGTCGTGCGTCCTTTGCTTATTCTTCGTATCTACGACGCTCAGTCCGGGCTGGATATCACGGTTCTCTGTGTTCAGCACGCTTCAAACCCTCGGTGCCTGTCGTTCGCTCCGGATAGTTGACGATTGATGACAGGCTCAGAGCTGCGCTGTGGCGCTATTACGTCTGCTTGGAATAGCGCGTCTCTCTTCCGCGGTTTACACTAGGCTGACGCGCCGAGTACGGAGGTCGATATGGGTCCCTTTCGCACGGCGTCAGCTGCAACAGGGCGATACGTTAACAGTCACTGCGTTTCGTATGGTACGGACAGTACAATACCTGTCACGGGACTCGATCCGTCGTCGAACCCAGAAAGAAAAATTCTGGCAGTTACGCCGCGTGCCCGTCACAATACATGCCGTCCTCCTCGCATGGGATGGGAGACGATTGGTAGGGTCGTGTAGACTCGGTACGACTTTGGGACGTAGGAGTCGGTGATGACGATGGAGCGGGGAAAGGAACGGAAAGTACAAAAGCGTCAAAATTCACGATGATTCGATGTACCCTCAGGCTGGGTCGTGTTCTCAGAGAGGATGTGTCTGAGTAGGCCCGTACATCCCGTAACTACCGACCCACTTACTACGACGAGTGATACGCTGCGCAGCTGTCAGTTGCCGCCTGCACCGAGTCGCATGACTTGACACTCCGGATTCGGAGCTTCCAGTCCACTGCATGTCGATCCCGTCATAACTTAACAACCTAACCTGCCAAATCCAAGGCAGTGCCGGCGTCGTCATCCGGCTACCCGAAGAGGTGGGATGTCGTACCTTCAGATACTTAGAAGTAGGCATTGGTCCTGAGTAAGGGACGCGTACGGTATTACTGCGGGACGCCTTTGATACTCGTGCTGTAGGTGTATCTCGTCTCCTCCCCTCAATGGGTGACGGGCGCGCAACGACTATACGACCGGACAGGGCAGCAGTAGAGGACCGACATTTCAACGCCCACCGCATCTGGTATTAGAGAGACACGAGTATTAGTCTGATTTAGATCATTTTTGCGTCCGTGACGATCCTGTTGTTCTGCATGCGGTGCCGGCGTCGTCTGGGGAATACACAAACAAACCCAGAATATCGGCAGATCATAATGATATGATAGACTGGCAAGGAGTTAACAGTGAACAATGATGCAAAACCAGACTCGGAGGGAGGGATTTACGGTGCACTGACATGTACTTGGAAATACTGTAAACCAAAAATTTATTACCGCGTAACGCGTAACGGGGCCCTCCCGACGCGGTAATAAACGTGATTTGTAACGCGTAACGGAGGCCCTGCGGTAGTAAGCGTAACGGTGCGAAACGGTGGCTAAGGCTATATATAACAGAATTTCGCGCGCTGCGCGGCATTGGGCTCCGTTTAATTGCTGGAGAATGTAATGGAGAGCCTTCCCGCATGCGCGGGAGCCTCAGGATGGTCTCAAACGGGTGGAAACTGATCTCGGAACTAGATTGTGGGCTACCGCGGTAACGAAAGTAACGGTCACCGCGACGCGGCGGTAATGCATTTTGGGCGTAACGGGTGGTCGGGCGGCGGTAATAAATTTTTGGTTTACAGTATATTCCGCCGAGCAAGATCGTGACTAGTGCGGATGCTGACCCGTCTGGTAACGATGTGTGTTGAGAGCGGAAGAAGTTGGCGTCGGATTGAGAACGGCAATAATAGTGACAGCCTAGGAGACTCCGGAGCGCCGCAGCGTATACGTAGCGCGTAGGACGTCGGGTATCGCATAGAGACAGCCGTAGGAGCGCAGTGACGTCGCAAAGTACACTGGCTGCAGAGACGCGCAGCGGGCTACCAATGGGGAGCGCTGAGCGCCGAACTGAGGAGGAGGAGGCAAAAAGAACCGCAGTGCAACTTCTGGAAGTACAGAACTGTAACTGCCCATTCCGCGAAGAAGATCGTAGAGTATACACGACTAGTGCGGATACTAAGGACTGTAGACCCGTCGACGTCTGGTTACGATGCTGTCGACAGTCGGAACAAGTCGGCGTCGGATTGAGAACGGGAGTAGTTGGACGGTTGCGAGCGACTCCGGAGCGTAGCGTAGCGCGTAGGACGTCGGTGGTCGCGTAGAGACCACCGGCAGCCACTGTAGGAGCGCAGTGACGTCGCGGCGGACAGTGCAGACGCGCAGCTCGAGCGGGGTTGGCTACGCCGGACCGAGTCCGCGGCGTCGGAACATCAGGCCGCAGGCTGCAGCGTCAAGAGTCTAGGAGGGGAAAGTAACCGCAGCTATGAGCGAAAGATGTCGCAGAGTAGAGTACTGCAGCCAAGCAGTGAGTGAGATCGGACCGAATCCGCGCTATTGGACAGAAGGGAACTTTGCAACCGCAGCCCCGAAAGGCGTCATGAATACCAGGCTGGGACCCGTATTGTAAGGAGAAGCTACGGCATGGTGCAGACTGTAACGGCAGGTCGGCAGCATGACTTTCGAGCTATGTGATGGCGCCGCCGAATGTTGTTCCTCCGGCACGCACCACGCAGTCCTTACAGCAAGGGTCCTGAGGTCGCCAGCGACGAGGCAGAGCAATGCGCATCACTGTGCACTACACCATCAGCGTCCGTTCCTGTTCCGGATCCCGTAAACTTACCAGTTCTCACCTGGGAGGATAGTTCGCAGTTCGCGCTGGGACTGTAACAGTAACACCGACCGATACTCTGGGAGCAAGTCCGTCCGTTCTAGGGATGAGGGGTACTGTATGTGCAGCGTCGCCTGTCCTACGAGAGCTCCTACGAGGCAGTTACGACGTTCTGAACTTCTCGCCAAGAGTTGCAACGCTTACTGTGTACGGAGGAGCGGCATGAAGCCGTTCGCGGTCGGCAGGCGCGCCGAAGTTGCTGCCGTTCGGCATGCGGCGCGCAAATCCCGGCCACCAGCGCAGCATGTGCTTGCGGAGAGGTTACACCGAGTCGTCATGGAAAGCGTCGCTGCCTGTCTTTGCGGGCATACTGTACGCGCAGTCCAAGTTGCGGGTGGGTACGGAGAGCAAGACGAAAGTCTATCTTTAGGAAGGCGCTCGCGCGTTCCTGGATCCTGAAAGCTTTATTTGTTGTGCCACGTGCGGATCGACCTCGGTGTTACCCAAAGCAACGGTGCAATGCGGGGGCGCCGTCGTCGGCGACGACGGTCTGTCCGAAGTGTACGAGGGGCGCACTCAAGGCAGGATCTACGTGTGCGTGCGGGCGGGCGCAGAAAGAGAGGGGGAAGATCCCTTTTTCCCTGCGCCTGTGTCTGTGCGCGAGTGTTGATGGCAACCATCATATCGGCGCAGGGTATAAACGGCACACATTCCGCGCTCTTTCATCCGTTCCCCATTCCCTCATCCCTTCCTCCTTCTTCCTTCCCCGGTGGTTCGACTCGCTGGCCGTTGCCTGGTGCAGACCAAAAACCCTCCCTTCATTCTTCATTCTTTCGAGCTCTTCAAACTTAACGAACGAACCGGATTCGCCCCACCAACACTCCAATAACTAAACGTACAAGATGAAGTTCACTGCTGTTGCTGCTCTCGCCGTCGTCGCCGTCGCTAGCGGTGTTTCTGCGTTGCCGAGTAACGCGGGTATGGGCGTCCAGTCCAGGGTGAGTGCTCTCTGCTTTCTGCTTTACGGACTCGCCCTCCTGCACATTCATCCACTCGCCGCGTGTCGCTTCCTCTCGTACCCCGCGCCCATGCCTCGTGAGCTCGTCATCGCTCTGTGCAGAGTGGCGAGCTGTCGCCGTCGTCGTTGATGCAGACGATGATGATCAACGGGACGGTGTGGGCAAGCAGGCGCGCGCAATCGCCGATCTCGAGCCAACACCGCCATCCGCCCTTGCTGCGTCCCCTCTCCGCTCTCCCGGTCTGCCCCCGTCCTTCGTCCATTCTTTCGCGCGTCCTTTTGCGCTCCATGTTCGCGCTTCTAGGCTCGTACAACCCAATGTCGCGGCGACAGGCCTGGTGCTACGGCACGGCTCCATACAGAGCGTTGTCAGCTTTCCGTATCGCGCCCTCTTCCCGTTCGTGCTCCTGGCCTCGTAGCCAGCGCCACCGCGACCCTTGACGCTGTCCAGGCTGTCGCGCCATCCCATTGTTTCTTTCCCCGCAAACAACGCGCACAGCGCTTTCTCCCTCGCAACCCACGCTCAAACAGTCGCTAACCTAGCACCCTCATCCAGAACACGAACCAGCGTTTCCCGTTCAACCCCTTCGCCTTCCGCCCACCGCCCAAGACCAACGCTGCACAGGTCAAGAAGCCCATCAACCCAACCGCAGGCTCGAAGAACCTCGCTACGTCGTCCAAGACGCCGACGAAGACCAACAACGCGGCTGCTGCCAAGGTTCGTTCTGCTCGCCCTCGTCGCGCTCGCCATAGGGACCTCGCTGACGCTCGGTTGAACAGCCGAAGAAGGTCAAGAAGCCGGTAACGGCGATGTGGTTCCAGCCCGGAGGCGTGCCAGGACGCAAGGCCGCCGCTGCGAACGCGTTCAGGAAGAAGAAGGGCGGCAAGGGCAAGGGTGGAAAGGGTAACGCCGGCGCAGGTGCAGGTGCTGGCAGTCCGTCTTCCTTCGTTTCCTGTGTTGAACCTGTTCGCTCACGCGCGTACGTCCAGATGCCGGCGCCGCGAACGCGACGACGACAACCTCCGCAGCGGCTGAGACCACGACCGCCGCTGACAACGTTGCTGCGGCGGATACTGGCATCAAGGACGTCGTCGAGATGTGCTTGAACGCGGATGGCAAGACGGGCTGCTTCGAGATCCTCGGCGACTCCAAGGACTCGTGCTTCACGATCCCGCGTCCCATTGGCAACAACGTCGCGTTCTTCCTCCCGCCGCCGGACGACACTTGCGAGCTCTTCACGTGCGTTTTGTCTTGCTGGAGCGTTTTGTGATCATACGCTGACGAACTCTCCTCTGCCATCCTGACTGTGCCTCCCTCGTCCCGCGCTCCTGACAACCTCCATCCATCCGTCATGCAAACTGCGCCCGCTCGTCATCCGACCCCCTATGGATCGCCCTCCTGCACGACAATCTATCCATCTGCGGCCCTTCTCGACTTGCATGTCCGATGTCTGTCGATCCCGCACGCCAATCACTGCGTCGCGCTCCTGAACGCCCCGACGTCTGTCATTGTGGTGTCCGCCGCCTTGTTGGATACTCCACGCTCGCCGACACCACCGCACTTCCGACTCGCCCGCGCCGCACACCCCGACCAAACCATCCGACCTTACGTTACTCTTCGATGCTCGTTCCGCTCGCCGCCGCTGCCAACAGCGACCTGGACTGCACCTCGGACCCGACGCCCGCGCTCGACGTCATTTCGGACATCAAGCAACTCTCGTGGTCGTGCCTGCCTACCGCGAACGCGACGGCTACTACTACTACGACCGACGCGGCTACGACTACTACCGCGGCGAACAATGCTATTGAGACTGGCAAGGGTGAGTAGTACCGTCTTTGCTCCCCCTTCTACAGCGCCGCCTGTTCCCCCTCTTGACCACTCGCTGACGCCCGTTGTAGACTCGAACGTGAACGACGCGACCGACACCGGTATCAAGGACGTCATCGAGGGCTGCAACAACGCCGACGGGTTCACCAAGTGCTTCGAGATCCTCGGCGATTCCAAGGAGAGCTGCTTCACGATTCCGCGTCCCCTCGCGAACAACGTCGCGTTCTGGCTTCCGCCGCCGAACTCGACGTGCACGCTCTTCACGTGAGTACTTCGTTGACTTGTATCTCTTCCTTTCCCTCTCTGCATCTGCGTATGCGCGTAAGCGATCGCATCCACCCGACTGCCTTCCACGGCCCTCTGTCCCTTTTGCCTCATTCTTCCGTGCCTCCTAGGCCGCCTCCGCTTGCCTGTCTGCCGCCCGTCCTCCCTTGGTCTGCTCGCTGATGCTCGATCCCTCTCTACAGCGACGAAGACTGCACGCAGAACGCGTTCACGCCCGCGCTCGGCGCCATCCCGAACGTGAAGCAGAACTCGTGGTCCTGCGTCGCCAACGCCGCATAAACCACGCCTTGTTTTGCGAATGCGTAACATTATTCGGAAGGCTGTTTATTCGCGCTCGTCTCGTCCATCGTGTCGTCCTGTCTGCCGTGTCGTATCTATGTAATGTCCCTGTTTTGGAGTTGCTATCCGTCCCCTTCATTCGTTCGTTCGAGCTCACCTTCCCCCCTTTTCACCCCCACCCGACCGCCTCCTTTTTTTTGGTACAACCACGCTGTGCGCGCGCACCATCCAGCTCCACCAACCCTTTCCACCTTCCATGCATCGTCTCCGTGTCTGTTGTGTACGTTACAGTGACGGAGTGTTTCGTGTGTAGAAGTTTGGATTGCGAATCTGCTGCGAGGAATGACCCCGTTTGGGGAAGGATTCACGCTTGGTGTGGCGCAAGAGTGAGATGTAGAAGACTCTCAGCAAGTCGCGTTGTACGGACATACCGCTCATATGATGAGTTTGACTGCTTTGACGCCGCTGCTGTCTGTGCGGCGGCATCTTTCGCAGGTGGCAATTGCCTCGTCTCTGACATCGCGAAGCAGACTCGCCTTCCTGTCTCGCTGCCTGTATACTTGGTCTCGGCTTCTCAATGCGGCCTTATGGCTCAGGTTGCTTTCTTTGACGCACGTGCTGTGTGACCCTGGCGCTCTGGGTTGTACCCGCTCAAAACTCGACTGGCTGACAGAAGGCACGGCTTCTATGTGGCACTGAAACGACTACCCTTCTCCCCACGCGGCTCGTGCACCATCCAGCTCCCCGCCCCTTCCATCATCCACCTATTCTCCTCTGTTCTCTACGGTACGTTACAGTGACGGAATGTTTGTATGCAAAAGGTTGGATTGCGAATCTTATCGATGCGAGGAATGACCCGTTTCCGGAAAGGGATCAATCCCGTCGTGGTAGGAGCGAGGTGTAGGTTACCGCGCACCGCATGCTTATGGCGAGGACGGTCGGAGCGCAAAACCGATACCGGCGTCATGCGACCTTAAGTCAGCGCTGTGTGCTGCACGCATTACGGCGGGAGAACACTGTCTGCAGTGCAAAGGAGCACGTTGCATCCCTGTTGCAGCCGTGGAAGTGAAGGGCTGTTTTCCCTTACGCTCCCGTGGCGGGGCGCTGGACCAAGTTTACACGTGTTGGCACGCTCTTCTCTTCCCTTCCTCCACCGTACCAGACGTCTACCAGACGTCGCACCCATGCTCGACATGGAGTACCTCAGAGTGAAAGACCTCACGGAGAGCGTTACCATCAACTTCAGACGTAAGGTCACCTCGGGTGGACATTCCGACGTGTACAGAGGGGAACTAGCTCTTAGCGGGGATGGAGACTCCATTTGCGTATGTCGCCAGCCCTCCCTCGTACGCTCACTGAACTCATGGTCGGTATACTCTAGGTCGCTGTAAAACTTCCTCGCTACGCAGTCGCACACGTGACAGATAAAACTATCAGAGTCGGTTACGAATTACCGAGGTCCATTCGTGATCTTTAACCTTGCTTCAGGACGTGAAGAACGAGATAGATCTCTGGAGCATGCTCGAACATCCGAATGTTCTACCATTGCTGGGCATATATCTGCTCGATGGAGCGGATAGCCTTCCGGGAGCAGTCTCACCGTGGTGCGACGATGGGACGCTCATCGACTACCTGAAAGCGGCACGCAATGCGCGTACGAAGCGAGCGAGTGGAACAATCCAGCACGACAGCTTGGGGCTCCTCTGCCGTGAAGTCGAACTGGTCCGTAGCAGTCGAGGGCAACCTTCGCGATTCTAACTCTGCACAGCTGTCGCAGGCTACGAGTGGGTTGGAATACTGTACGCACAGCGCTTCTACCGCTGTGGCTCTTACTCAATTCGGCAGTGCATGCACAAAACATCATCCACGGGGACCTGAAAGGGGTGAGTTTGTCCGCAGCCTCTGTTTGACCTTCTAAAATCGTCAGTGTAATATCCTGGTCCAAGACGGCGTTGCGCGACTCAGTGACTTCGGGTACTCGGTTCTCGTGGCCGAGCGCTTAGGCAGTACATCGTCGCACCTCGGGACTCTGAGATGGTTCGCTCCGGAGTTCATGGAAACTGGTGCTCGCCGCACACGGGAAGCAGATATATGGGCTTTGGGTTGCGTCGTGCTAGAGGTGAGTGTTGATTCTTACACCAGGCTCTTAGCTTGATACTCTCAAAGGCATGGACACTTGAGATGCCATACCACGGCAGAACAGACGCTGCCGTCTCCCTAGCTCTCTCATCGGGCGATTTGCCCTATACATATCCCCTCACAATGGGCACGAGGTTGTGGCGCATCGCAGAAAAGTGTTGGTCCCGGTACCCATCAGAACGAGCAACGTTGCAGGACATCAGCGCTCATCTTCAAGACATTCTTACACCTCTGCGCACCGTGGCAGACGTATGTCTGCGCGCTCTCTCATAGTTGTATCATGCGCCCTCTGACTCTTGGCGGTGCTAGATCTTTGTGTTATCATCCGGCTTGCCACTCTCCGAGTGTACAACCGCATCGCTGATGTCAGCAGTTGCACGGATGTGTCGAGAAGCAGGCTCGGACTCGAAGCTACGGCTCAGTAGAGTGCGAGACGTGATCGGCGCTCTCGAATATCTGGGGAAGCGGTATCCCCCCTCTGTGATGCGGAGCGCTGCCCGCGGCATCGCCACGAGATCTCCCGTTCTGGCAGACCAGCTTATGGTGAAGCTCAGTAGCCGTGCGTACTTCCGAATCATCCCGGCAGCGGTGCGATGCTGATAATGATGCAGCTGAGCGGCGCGCCCCAATACAAGGCGACACCTCGCTATTTTCTGTCGCTTTCCTCCCAGATGGTCGTCGTCTTGTTTCCTCGTCTGAAGACGGAACCTTGTGCATCTGGGACATTGAGACAGGCGAGACAGTGATCGGTCCGCTGGAAGGGCACACCGACACCGTGTACTGCGTGGCCGTTAACGGGTCGCGCATCGCATCCTGCTCGTGGGATGGGACGTTCCGCGTCTGGGACGCCGACAGCGGCAAACTCGTCCTCGGACCAATCACAGCTCACCAACGCAACTACGTGACCTGGATTGCGTACTCGAGAGATGGCACGCACATCGCTACCGCCGGGGGCAATGAATGCACCGCTATCTGGGATGCGAACACGGGAGCTCAGTTGCGCGAGATGGTCGGCTACACGTCCGATGTCGCGTACGTCGCGTTTTCGGAGAACGGGACGCGCCTCGTCTCCGGTTTGGCGGACGGGACCGTTCGCATCTGGGACGTCGCATCCGGCGAGTGCATTGGCGAGCCATTGACTGGGCACACGGACTGCGTCAGCGCCGTATGCTTCGGCCCCGACGACAAGCACATATTCTCCTCGTCCGGCGACCACACAATTCGCATCTGGGATGCCGAGACGAGAGAGCTCATCGGCGGACCTCTGTGGATGGATGACAGTGTAGAGTGCATGGCGCTGTCACCAGACGGCAAGCGTCTCGTATCGGGCTCGTTGAGAGGCAGGATTGCCATGTGGGATGCGCAGACGGGCGCTGCAATCCCGACGCCATTCAAGGACCACAAAGACAGGGTCCAAAGCGTTCCGTTCTCGCCGGACGGACGCATGTTCGCATCTGCGTCGTTCGACGGGACCATCACACTGTGGGACGCAACGGACGACTGGAAGCGATGGGATATAGACGAGGAGGATGTAGAGCAGGACGATGACTGAGTTCGCGTAGGCAGATGACGAACTACACGGGCAGAACTCCTGGATCCCGTGTACTCTCGGTCCTGATGTACACAGTGCTCCCTGTCGCGTTACTAGTAGGTGCATTTTTAGAATAGGTGCAAGTGGCAATTGACAGGACACCAATGACAGGCGCCTAGCGAGAAGTAGAGGAAGAATCCTCCGCGAGACGAAGAAGGCGCAGCGCTAGCGGCTGTTGTAATTGTGAAGCTGGAGAACGCAGCAGAGTCCAAGCAGGACCCCGATGACTTTAGGCCTAGATATGCCGGTCGGTCCAGAGGTCGTGGTTCGAGGTTAAGGCGTCTACCGGCAGAATCCGCATCTTGTCCGCCGTTCTGCTCGTTCATGAATCATTACATCTGTTGCTGCTTTCGCTGTCGTCGCCGGTGCGAGCGGTGTTTCTGCGTTGCCGAGTTCCACGGATATGGGCGTTCCGTCTAGGGTGAGACCTTTCTGCTTTTCCCCGTTGGCGTCGTCCGCCTTCCTTGCGCTCCACGTTCGCGCTCCTAGACTCGTACAACCTAATGCTACTTGAGGCTGCGCTCCCGTAAAGCGTCGCCAATGTCCTTCGTCGTTCATTCCTGTTCCCGTTCGCGCTTGCGTTCCTCGCCGTCGTTCGTACTACCTCGCGCACCTTGCTGACGCTCCGACCAGGGTCAAAAAGCCCGTAACGGCGATGTAGTTCCAGTTCGCAGACCGAGTCGCCAATCGAACGCGTTCAGGAAGAAGAAGGGTTCCAAGGGCGGCAAGGGAAACGCAGGCGCTGGTGCTGGTGCTGGCAGTGAGTCGTTCGTTTTCTTCGCTTCGAACCTTCCTTCGAATTGCTCTGGCCCACCTGTCTCATGTCTGCACTTCGACATGGGTCCACCACTGCGTTCTTCGCACTCTGCCCGCGCCCCTCGCCCGTTGCCACACTCTGCTTACGTTCCTCCAGACGCAGCAAAAGCGACTACCATGTGGGACGTCTGCCGCGGCCTAGACTACAACCACCGCTGCAGACCTCAACGCCGCAGCCGATACCGGTATCAAGAACGTCGCGGAGATATGTTTGAACGCGGACGGGAAGACGGGATGCTTCGAGATCCTTGGTGACTCCAAGGTGCGTACGCGAGCTGAGGCGAGCGCTGGAGTGTTACGGCACAAGAGCTCCCGCCCTGCACCGTATAGGGTTTATTCGTCACTTCCCCTCCGCCACCACCGCCAGGCCACGCACGGAGGGCGATCACATGCAAGATCGCACGAGATGTCGAGAAGCCGAGATCGCCGGCCGGACGCGCGTCCTTGCTGCTTACGCCGTGGAGTTGAGTCATGCCGGCGGACGCGCGTGCGATCTCTGCCGGTTCGCACGGAGATTGCCTTGGGGTATATAGGGCACTGGTTCTTGTCACCCTTGTACTCTAGATTTGAGCTGGTCTATACTACCGTCTCGTACATCTCGCCCTTTTTCCTCTTGTCTCGAGCACACCTTACGGCGACACCTGCGGCGTCGTGACATGGAGGCGCTCTCCCGTCTGCAGGTGCGACGCTCAATACTTGTTTACTTTTCCAGGACTCGTGCCTCACGATCCCGCGTCCCATTGGTAACAACATTGCGTTCTTCCTCCCGCCGCCGACTGACACTTGCGAGCGCTTCACGTGCGTCCATCTTCCACCCTCCACATAGTGGCCTTCGCGCTGACGGTGCTTGCGTTCTTTCCTTCCCCTGCACCGCTCTCCTCCGTCCCGCGCTCTTGACGACCTCCATCCATCCGTGCGCCCGGTCGTAACGCGACCCGTCCTACAGGACAATCTATCCATCTTTGAACCTCTTCTCGACTTGCGTGTACAATGTCTGTCGATCCCCGCACGTCAATCACTTCGTCCCCTGCACGTCCGGACGTGGATGACTGATATGAAATGTCACATGACGTCGTGGTGGATTCTGCGCGCTCGCCGACACCGCCGCACTTCCGACTCGTACACGCACGCTCCCTATCGCCCGCCGCCGCCAACAGCGACCTGGACTGCACGTCCTCGCCGACGCCCGTGTTCGAAGCCATCTCGGACATCAAGCAGCTCTCGTGGTCGTGCCAGCCTAGCGCGAACGCGACGGCTACTACTCCGACCGAGGCGGCTACGACGAGTACTGCGGCGAACAACGCTATCGAGACTGGGAAGGGCGCGTTTCATCTCGTTTTCCTTCACCCGTCCTCCCACTCCACCGCCTCGCACACTGTCCAGCATCCACTCGATGCTATCTAATCGTCCCGCCTTCACGACGGCTGTACACGTCCTCCATCACTTTGGCTTTTTCGCGCAAGACCTCCCATCGTCATCGTCATCGCACTCGCTTTTCTGTCCTTCTTTCCCTTGGCTCAACCAGGTGTCTGCAGACGACTTGACGGTGCTGAACGACGTTAGGAAGACGGAACGGCAGCAGGCGGCGGCGATATTCGCTTATAGCCGCAGCCCCTGACGACCCCCGAGGGTCGTCAGGGGCTCCTTTATTAACCCAGTAATACATATCGTCAACGAAGAGTAACTACCAGCTACCTAGTGCAGCCTAAAGGAGAAACGTGTACACCTGTCGAGTCGAGGTTCTTTCTTGAGTGCGCACGGACATGAGCGACAACGCGCCAAATGACCCCTGACGACCCCCGGGGGTCGTCAGGGGCTGGTCCGTCAATAGACAGACCGCTGCACGTGCAGGAATCAGTTCGCGGATGGCGGGTCGAGTGTGCGAGCGCCAACAACCAGGGCTGCGGTCGAACTTTGCCCGGCTTGCTTCGTCCCGTACCACAACCACAAATCGCCTTGTCAAAGGGAAGATGCGCGCGACCGGCGCCCACTAGTGCAGTGCACTTCAATAACGTCTGCTACAGCTGTGAATGTGGCGTTCACCCGCCATTGAACCGTGCCGACTGCAAGAGCAAGAGCGGGACCTGCTTGCTACACAGGACGCTGGTCGTGGCCGTACAGTGTTTGCGCACTCAAACGGACACAGTGCGGCAAACGGACATTTGCGCACTGCGTTGTATTCTCTCTAGTAATTACCACCACTCTTTTTTGTCGGTTAGCGGGAGGTAATATACATATGCTCGCGAGAGGAGGGGAAGTTTGGGCTTGAGGGAGCCGTTCTGCGGTGGGTGCGACGAGCCGGTTCGGCCGCAAAATGCTCCGCAAGTTTCCCTCACGACACATTCTCAGTTACTCCGGGTATTGACATCGCTTACAACGTCCTGATCTAGATGAGATACACTTATACTTAAGGTAGCAGTCGATTCATGAAGCTTCGGGAACGTGGTTGTCGTGATACGTGCTTCCGTGCGCCATCCGGCCGTGTCCGTTTCCGTATCTGAGGGTGATATTCGTGGTCCAGCGGAGTAAAGCTCGCTCTGACGCGTGGCTTTTGATACATAAATCTTTCTATATACACCATGTGAGCTCTGTGTTGCAGCAGCTAATAATTTGAGGCAGAGGGGACCTGTAAAAAAGAGTGTCCGTTTGCCGCATGAACCGCGCTTTTCCGCGCGTCTCCGCACTCGGCTTCTCAGACACCACAGTACATTGATGAAAATATGGAAAATTCGTCTTCGTGTACCCAAGGCAGTTCTAATACGAATGCAGCAGAGGGTCAGATAATTTGTGATGTGTGGACAAGTGGAGGCGTGGCGGACCGAAATGTGTCCGTTTGAGTGCGCAAACACTGTACGTCTCGTCTGACTGCCTTGTACCGCGCTCTGACGCCCGACTAGACGCCGACGCGACGACTGCACATCCACGCTGGTAGGACATCGCGCCACTGCCGCCGGCACGCAGCAAGGAGCTCGTCGAGACTGAGGCATCCTAGGCGAGGCTAAGGTACGTCCCAGAGGTAACGAGCGGAAGAGTAACCTCTGACGCGCACTCTTTATCCAGTCATAAGGCCAACTTCTTCTTGCCGACACTTGCGAGCTCCTCACGTGCGTTCTAGTTCGACCATTCGCCCCGTCTTGCTCCTGACGCGTCTCGCTCGTCATCATCTTCGACGCGCCATCTATCCTCTCGCACCGGCCACCAACGCTACGACATCTTCATTTCCATCCATTCGTCTCTTCCAACTGTGCCCGCCCCTGCACGACAATCTTTTTGACTTGGAATCACTTGCTGTCCGATGTCAATTCCCGGACGTCGCGCTCCTGCACGCTTCTGTCGACGGCTGATGCGCTGTCCTCTTGGATGCTGCACGCTCGCCGACAACGCCGCGCTTCCGACTCGCTCATGCTCCACACCCGCTTGCTCGCCGACCAGCAGCGACCTGCGCACGCGGGCTTCAGCGGGCAGTGTAGCTCGTCGTATCGAGTGCTTGCTATTTATCGCCGTGTCAAGCGCTCGCTGTGGCCCGTTGCACTGAACACTTACTGACGCTCCTGTTGACTACAGGATCTGCCTCACAATTCCGCGTCCTCCTGCGGACAACCGTCACATTTCGGCTCCCGCCACCCAACTCGACTTGCACGCTCTTCTGTGAGTGTTCCTCTTCTTCGTCATTCCCATGTGGTTCTTCGCCGTCGTGCCTGCTATGGCGCGAGGTGTGCTCGCAGTTGTGCTCGCTGCAACTTCCTCCTTTCCCTGCTGTCTACCTCGCCCTCGCCCATACTCACTCGCCTTGCTATTGAGCGCTCGCTGACGCTCCGTCTTGCTTCACAGCGACGAGGACTACACCGCATGTAAAGCAACGTTACAACGCCGCATAAAGGGAACCCTCACCGGTCTGCGTTGCGTCAAGAAGGCTGTACATTCCCTCTCGTCCGCGGTGTCGTCTCAGCTGTCGTCTGGCCTGGTATCTAGGCAATTCCATTCTCGTCTTGTTTTGGTGTTGCTATCCGCTGTTTGTTCATTCCAGCTCACTTCTCCCGTTTTAACCCATCACCCGCGCACCCAATTTTCTTGGTACGACCACCATCTCCCACCCTTTCCTCACTGCACCCGTTTTCTCCGTGTGTATCGTGTACATCACAGCACTGGTGACGGACAGCGGGTTTGGATCGGGAATCTTATTGCTGTGGGGACTTATCCCAATGGGAAAGGACCAATTTGAGCGTAGTCTGGGTGTCGAAATCGATTTGAGCCTTCGGTCCCCAACCCGCAGCAGTCGGTGGCGTGTGGCTGAGTATAACTCCCGTTTGCTTGCGCGGTCCTCGTTCGGGGACAGGGGCTGTGGGTGTCTCGTTCAACTTCCCCTAAGTTAGGCGCTTCAGCGCCGGATTGGAACAGATGCGCCGTGGCAGGGCGTATTTGGTCGAGTTGACACGCCACTTGAACTCGCCCTTCGACGTTCGCGGTCCGACAATGCTCGTGAACACTGGCACGGGCGGTGTGCCACTACGGAACTTGCTGAAATCGATCAAGATGGACATCACGAATCGACTAACCGTTGATTTCTCTGTCAAAGTCGGCATGGGTGGCCATTCAGATGTGTATCGTGGCGTAATGGATCCCACGGGCACTGCTCAACCGGTTCGTCCTTGTTCTCAGTAACTGTCCATTGATAAAAGAACTGACAATTTGACGGTCGCATGCTATCAAGGTCGCGCTAAAGAAATATCGCTTCAGGAACGTGATGGATATGAGCCTACCTGGCCTGATACAGGTTGTAGATGGAATGGTGGCCGAGATGGATATCTGGGGTGGTCTCGAGCATCCGAACATCCTTCGGTTGTACGGGCTGCATTTCGCCGACGAACCGGACGCGTTACCTAGCTATGTCTCTCCATGGTGCGACGGCGGGACTATGCTGGACTACCTTCGATCAGCACGTGCACGTGGAGGAGGTACGCGTCGGTCGCCTTCTGAGGCATTGGCCTTGTTTCGTACCGAAGTAGACTTGGTGAGGACATGTCGTTCTGTCTCTACGGCTTTCTGAAATCTGGGCTGATATACATCTCAGCTCCTGCAGGTTACCAGTGGGCTCGCCTACTGTAAGATAATTGTAATACATCGTTGTAGCTCTGATATATTTGACTTTGCAGTACATCATAAAGGCATCATACATGGCGACGTCAAAGGCGTAGGTATAGAGTTGATTCGCCTACATCTATCTTATGCGCATTTCCAGGCCAATGTTCTCATTCATAACCGCATTGCTTTACTCAGCGACTTTGGTTACTCGACTCTGATCGACAGGGATGTGGATCTCAACACCTCGGCACATTTAGGCACTCAGCGGTGGTTTGCGCCGGAGGCTGTTGAACCTAAAGCGCACCGTTCGATGGGAGCAGACATATGGGCTCTGGGGTGTGTCATCGTGGAGGTGAGTAGGATGGACGGCGATGTGTGCCACTGGTCTTACTTTGAATACACGCAGGCATACACACTTCAAGAACCTTACAGCGGCCTGAGTGACGGCAATATGCTCGTCTCTCTGCATGATGGCAGCAGACGTCCGTACACGTACCCCACCGGCATGAATCAGTCTCTGTGGAATCTGGCCGAGGACTGTTGGTCCAGGATACCCAAGGACCGGCCGAATGCTGGGGCTGTCGAGACCGGCCTAAGAAGACTGACTACTATCATCGAGGTATGGTCCGTTATGTTCGGTATCAGGCAGTTACAAACCATTTCATAGGTATCCTCAGCTGTGACAGATTACCTGCAAAGTGAGCACATGTCTTTGAGCTCCCTGCCCAGCTCGCTGCCATTATCATCGATCGACCTCGAATCTCCGCGGGATCTGGATCCGTTCGTGGTTATTCAGAGATTTACCGTAGCCCTGCGATATCGAACACAGGGCAAGGACTGTTTGGAGGGGCTGTGTCCTACTGCTATGCGACCTATCGCACGTGCGATTGCGACCATAGATCCCACCCTGGCAGAGAAGCTCATGGCGAACTTTGGCACTCGTTCGTGCTTCACGTCTGCCGTAACGTTACGATCTAACTGCTGTGCAGCTAGACTTATGCCCTCACTCTGTAGCGGCGATACCTCTACATCTTTCCTCAGTGTTGCGTTCCTCCTAGACGGTCGTCTTGTCTCCTCGTCGCAGGACAGGACCATGCGCATCTGGGACATCAAAACAGGCAAGATGGAGATCTGTCCGCTGGAAGGGCACACCAACGTGCGGTGTGTAGCCGTTCATGGCTCGCGCATCGCGTCCTGCTCGTATGATGGGACGTTCCGCGTCTGGGACGCCGAGAGGCGTGAACTCGTCATCGGTCCGATTCGTGCTCACAATGGCGGAAAGTTGGAAGGCATCACATTTTCCCGAGACGGCACGCACATTGCTACCACCGGAGACGAGAACCACGTCGTTGTCTGGGATGCGAATACTGGTGTTCCGTTGCGGGAGATGGTCGGCCACACGTCTTCTTCCGCGTGCCTCGCGTTTTCGGAGGACGGGAGACGTCTCTTCTCCGGTTCTGACATCGAGACCGTCCGCATTTGGGACGTCGCGTCCGGCGACTGCATTAGAGAGCCATTCACGGGGCACACAAGCCGGGTTACCCTTGTGTGCTTCAGTCCCGACGGCAAACGCATGTTCTCTGCGTCCACCCGCGACGACTTCACGATACGAATCTGGGATGTGGAGACGAGAGCGCTCATCGTCGAACCTCTGCGGATGGATAGCTGGGTACTGTGCATGGCGCTGTCGCCCGACGGTACGCGGCTCGTATCGGGCTCGTGGAGTGGCAAGATCGCCCTGTGGGATGCGAAGACGGGCACTGCAATCCCGACGCCTTTGAAGGCCCACGAAGCCTGCGTCAGTAGCGTCGCATTCTCGCCAGACGGACGCAAGATCGCGTCTGCGTCAGGAGATAAGACTATCGCACTGTGGGACGCCACGGACGACTGGAAGCGATACGATATAGCGATGAGGATGTAGAGAAGGGCGATGACTGAGTAGAACTTCTGGCTCAAATGTACTCTCGGTCTGATGTACACAGAGTTCCATGTCGAGCTAATAGTAGGTTTATGAGCTGCATTTACGAACCAGGTGGAGGTGGGAAATGACAGGGCACAAGCGACGGGCGGCCAGCGCGTTCACTCGCACGCACGTACTATCACCCAAAAACCTCAAGGCGGTCACCGCCTTCGCTATCAGCACCCGACGATTCGAGCACTACTCTGCTCGCTGAACCCGTGCGCCCGGACATTCGCGACTACGTCCACACCACCGTGTCACCCAATGAACCAACACCACCTCTTCCGAATCCGATTATCTCACCGTCTCGTATCTCGCCAACGCTTCATTACTCGCTCGACACCTTTCGCACTATGCTACCTTTGTTATGACCTATGCCCATGTCCGTCCTGTCCGTCTGTCTGTCTCGTTTCTCTCTCCTTCACCTTCGACCGTCTACCCGTGTAATGAACTGTTGGATGTGGCGACATAGGCCGGCAAGCGGCCTCCCTGCCACAATAATATTGATTTCATCACGGGCGGCCAGCGAAGACGAGAGGAAGGATCCTGCAAGAGACAAAGGAGGCGCAGCGCTAGCGGCTGTTGGACTCATAGAGGGGCCGAAGAATTCGGGAGCTGCTTCAGCGATACATGACGACGACGATGTAGAGATGGACGAATGTCTGAGTGAACGTGACGACAGACGATACGCGCAGAAGCTTCAATCAGGTGTTCTTGGTCGGGATGTACGCGAGGTGCCCTGCTGTCCGGAATTTTAAGATGCATTTTGCGGCGAGATCCAGGTCGCAATCGACAGTGACGAGCGCCCAGCGAAGATGAGAGAAGGAATTCTGGGAAGAGAAGGCGCAGTGCTCGCGGGCTCTTGGACAGGGTGCGTGCTGTTATGTGCGCCGGGGAGAAGAGTTTAATAGGGAGCCTCGTGACTTTAGAGATATATATGTCGGTGCATCTCTCCACGGTGGTCGTGGTTCGAGGTCAAGCCGTCTACCGGCACAATCCGCATCTTGTCCACCGGTCTCGTTCATGATCATGAACCGCGCGATTCTGTCCTTGTCCACGTCTGCCGAACGTAGCGGTGACAGCTTTATTGCTTGCGACCACGAGCGTTTCCATTGTCTTCGTCTGGTCTCGCCATTGGTCTCGTAGCCAGAGCCCTGCGTCCTCCATTTTTCCCGGTCTCCCGCCGCCCTCGTCTATTGGGCACACGACATGATCGAGGCGGTACAACGCAATGTTGCAGTGACAGCCCAAGGGATATGGCGGCATGACATAGCGTTGCCATTGTCGCTTTCGCATCGCGTTCCAGTTTGCGCTTCCGGTCTCTCCTTGACGCAGCGTGTCGCGCCATCCTATTGTCCTGTTCCCCACAAGCAGCGAGCACAGCTCCAAGAAGCTCGCAACGTCGTATAAGACTCCGACGAGGACCAACAGCGCGGCCGCTGCCAAGGTTCGTTTCGTCATCCTCGCCCTCGCTGACGCTGACGCGAAGAAGCCGGTCACCGCGATGTGGCTCCAGCCCGGGGCGTGCCAGGATGCAAGGCCGTAGTTACCAATGCGTTCAGGAAGGAAAGGCTCGAAGAGCGGTAAGGATGGCGAGCGTAACGCTGGTGCAGGTGCAGGTGTCGGTGCTAGTAGTACGTTTTTGTCTCTTCCTGTTGCGCCTGTTCGCTCACGCGCGCACGTTCAGATGACGGCGTAGCGAACACGACGACGACGACCACCGCCGCTGACAACGTGGGTATCAAGGACGTCGTCGAGATGTGCTTGAACGGAGACGGCAAGACGGGGTGCTTCAAGATCCTGGGCGACAGCAAGGACTCGTGCTTCACTATCCCTCGAGTGGCAACAACATCGCGTTCTTCCTCCCGCCGCCGGACGGACGACACTTGCGAGCTCTTCACGTGCGTTCTTTCTTGCTGAAGCGCTTTGTGATCATACACTGACGATGCTTGCGTTCTTCCTTCTTCTCCTAACCGTGCCTTCCCTATCCATCGCCTCCTCTACGCCGCCGCGCGCTCCTAACGACCTCCCCCTTCCTCTCCATCCATCCGTCATATCCAACGTTCAACTGCGCCCGGGACTTGCCCCGATGGATCGCCCTCGCTCCCTCCACGTTTGACTCCTGCACGACAATCTATCCATCTTGACTTGCAATCACTCGCTGTCGATCCCTGGACGTCAATCGTCTCGTCGCGCTCCTGCACGCCCGAACGTGGATGGCTGACATGATATATGATACGCCGTCTTCTTGGATACTGCACGCTCGCCGACATCCACGTCGACGCCGACCACCCCGCACACCTCATCGCCGTCATCTCGCGCCCGCCGCTCGCCGCCAACAGCGACTTGAACTGCACATCGTCCCCGACGACCGCGTTCGAAGCCATCTCGGACGTCAAGCAGCTTTCCTGGTCGTGCCTGCCTACCGCGAACGTAACTGCGACTACTACGACTGACACGGCTACGACTACTACTGCTGCGAAGAGCGCTATCGAGACTGGAAACGGTACGTACCTGCTGAGTGAGGGTGTTATGATGGGAGATTGCTGACGCTCGCGCTAGAGACTCGAACGTGAACGATGCGACTGACACGGGTATCAAGGACGTCATCGAGGGCTACGACAACGCCGACGGATTCACCAAGTGCTTTGAAATCCTCGGCGATTCCAAGGTGCGCACGCGTTTGCGAGCCTTGGCGAGCGGTGTAGCTCGTCGCATTGAACACTCGCTGACGCTCGTTCCCTACAGGAGAGCTGCTTCACGATCCCGCGTCCCCTCGCGAACAACGTCGCGTTCTGGCTCCCGCCGCCCAACTCGACGTGCACGCTCTTCACGGACGAGGACTGCAGCCAGAACGCGTTCACGCCCGCGCTCGGCGCCATCCCGAACGTAAAGCAGAACTCATGGTCCTGTGTCGCCAACGCCGCATAAGTGACCGAGTTCGTAACGTTATTCAGAAGGCTGCTTATTCGCTCTCGTCTCATCCTAGCCCGTCTCGTCTGGTGTCGTATCTATGTAATGCCGTCCCCGTCTTGTTTTGGAGTTGCTATCCGTCCCCTTCATTTGTTCGTTCGAGCTCACCTTCCCCCCTTTTCACCCCACCCGACCACCTACTTTTTTTTTGGTACAACCACGCTGTGCGCGCGCACCATCCAGCTCCCACCACATTTCTCTCTGTTGTACGTTACAGTGACTGAGAGTGTTGTGGATTGCAATTCTATCGCTGCGAGGCCCAGAACGGTCTGGGGAAGGAATAAAGTAACTCTGGTTACATATCAGCGATTTTTCAGAGAGGTTTTACGCTGTCGGCGCTAGTATGGGCCACATAGGCTTCTGTGTCCTTGAGCACGGTCGGAGTCGTAGAGCGGGGTCGAACCCCGCGCGCGCCTTGCTCCTGTTCACGCTTGGTGATCCGCGACCGAGAGCAAAGATCGTCCGCACGTTCTGCGCCATAGCTGACTTGTGGGCGGGCGCTAAGAGATCTGCGGATGCTCACGGCGCTCAGGGCTCTGACGTTCACTACAGCCGCGCGGAATGCTCTAGATTGGTCTCTGACACTCCTGCCGAGGCCACTGCTAGTGCTGTCGTCACAACGAAGAGACGACTTATACCCTTCACTGGCGACATTGACGAAGGAGCATCAAATGTATCTTCATGTCTCTTCACAGTTGCGAGCAGGACTGGCTGGCTCTCGGAACTCTCGCGGGATCCCTTTGCTTCGTACAAAGTCGGTTCTACTTATCGCCTCTGTCTCCTATGGGACCCGCGATGGCTAGGACAGGGTCCAAGCCGGTTAAACTCCCGGCAGGGTCTGATAGGACGACTTTGTATGGTGCAGCGCTGTCGACTTCGGCACCGCGCTACCACTTCCGCACGGCCGCTGTGCATTCGAACAGCGGACCTTTCCGTTAGAAGCGACTGCACATGCAGGTCTTGATGCTTGCCGGTTTCCGTGGTACATACCAGGTTTGGTTTGGAGCGCATCTGTCGCATGTGTCAGGACTTTTTTCAGCATCCTCCCGATGTCGCGACGAAGGAAAGAATCGCTGCCGAAGGGATGCTGTCTCTGCTGTGTTTGGTATCTTTCGGCGCTCCTGGGGTACCATCGTTCGGCTATAGGACGGGCATATGTGGAAGGTCCCTCCGTCACAGGCTGAATTCGCCGACGTCGTATACTCCCTAAACTACTTCTCCTGCGAGAGTGTCACCAGGATCTCATGCGACACCCGTTTACAGGTCGTACAATCGGACACGACATCTGGCGCCAATGTTGAAGTGCACTGCCTCGGCGTCTTTGGGCAGTGGCAAGCCGTACGGAGCCGTGTTGCCTTCCTGCTCTCTACCTCATGTCTATCTCCTCCCACCCCGCCGAGGTGAACATTCCTGGAGCGTTTCCAGAGGACCCAGTGGCAGCCGCGCCGACAGCGGATCCAGGACCTTCGTCGCCCCCTAGAGACCAGGCAGCCGGGCGAACGTGGTGGCCGCTCAGTCTGCTCCAGCGGACTGGCTCTCAGACGGGCGTACGTGCAGCTATCAACATTCCTGCCGTCTTGAACTCACGTGTGCATTGATAGGCATTAACTGTTCCACCGTCGCCAACATCGAGGGCGCCAGGCGAGAAAACCACGACCGACGCTACTGCCATCCCTGCCTCTCCCTCAAATCCATCTATCCGCAAACCGTGTACCTGCCGAGATGACGGGAGGAATCTTGTAGTCTGTATAGATGGAACCTCGAATCAGTTCAGTGTGAAGGTATGTTCTATGCGGATAGCCGAAACGAGCGCGAATTCACGCTGCGTAGAACACGAACGTCGTTGAGCTCTACAGTCGCTTGGTCAAGGACCGCGGAAAGCAGCGCACGTTCTACAATAGCGGCATAGGTACCTACGCGCAGCAGTCGTGGAGGTCCTGGGATTACTATAAACAAGTTATGGGTTATAAACTCGATCTGGCCATTGCGTGGTACGTTTACGACCCAGGACAATTTGACCCTGATGATTTTCTAGGCGTTTCGAAAGAATTCTCCTGAGCGCGTATCTTTGGCTGTCGCAGAACTACAGGGACGGCGATCGCATTTTCTTGTTCGGTGAGCCTCGACGTACTATCTCTTTCTTCCCATTA
>KV426249.1:3333-29753 GCA_001632375.1 Exidia glandulosa HHB12029 | reverse complement strand
CATGCACACGTCATTTCGGAGGTCGGTCTCATTCACAAAGGGAACGAGGATCAGATTCCTTTGTATGAATTCCTGTCAGGTTTCTATATGGTGCAGGAGCTGACTTGTTCATATGGCTTTAGTGCATATCAACTCTACGCGGAGATGAACCCTGCGGAAGCAACTGTCAGCATGAAAGCGCGCTTCAAGGAGACCTTCTCACGAGCGGTCCGCGTTCACTTTGTTGGTGCCTGGTACGTGGGCTCCTAGTCAACTAAGCGCTTACAAGCGCTGACGCAGGTCCAGGGACACCGTTTCATCGGTCGGGGTCCTGAGAGGCAAGACTCTTCCTGGGACAACAGACGGCATGCAGCATGTGTGCTACTTTCGGCACGCGCTCGCTCTTCACGAGCGTCGTGTCAAGTTCCTTCCAGAGTACGCGAACGGAGCCAGCGGTCCGCCGAGAGAGGACAGCGATCAGCCGCACACGAAGGAAGTGTGGTTTGCCGGGTCTCACTCCGACATGTATGTGACCAGGATTTCGAGCCTAGTACTGGCAGCTGACAGACAGAAGTGGGGGCGGTTCAACCCAGAATGCGGCGCTTAATCGCTTCGGCCCGTCCTTGCGTTGGATGACGTTCGAAGCCTCTCGATGCGGTCTGTTGCTAACCGACACTCTACGGCAATGGGAAGACTCAAACATATCCGAGTCCCTCTCTGGGGCTTGGAAGTTGCTCGAGTACTTGCCATTCTCGCGAGTCTCGTTCAAACAACCGCAAGAGAATGGCACGGTGTGGTGGTGCGCGCAGATCGGCATATGAATACTGCTTGCATGCGCTCATTATTTTCACACAGGCCACATCTTGGCGAACCGCGAGCCATCAAACCTGGACAGATGATTCACGAATCGGCAATAGACTGCCAGGTTGAGAATCGAGCGACTGTGCCGGTGGGAACATTTTGGGAGGAACTCGTGCACAGAGACAACATCGAGCACGACCCGTACGCCGCTGCGCAACATATTGCCAGGGCGATGTTGAGGAAAGGGAAGAGCGGTCCTCTAATGCTCACGACGAAAGAGCTACATGACATCACTGTCCTGACCAAAACGGGTAATGCATGTGAGCCAACATCAAGACGATATGTCTAACGCCAATTCACAGACATCGGACTTAAGTCCCTCCGCGATGTGCAGAGCGATCTCATTTCGGGGTCTTTCGTAGAGCCACTCCTTACCTCTCTGGAGACTGAACTCGCCCAAAACTCAGTCCAGACCTCCTCGGATGGCATCGGTACAGCACAAGTTATCGTCAAGGCTCTCTCCGCCGTGTGGGACGCTCCTCCTCCGGCTCAAGTAAAGAAAGTCGCGCATTCCCTCGCTTTCAAGGACGCCGAGCTTGCGAACGACTTCATGAAAGCATTCAGCTCTCGTAAGTCTATCGCCGTACGTCAAGAGACCAAGCCTGATCCTTTGAAGCTGCGTTGGGATCCAATTTTGGTAGCCACGATGCCGCCGTCACTTGTGCAGCATTTCTGCCAGATGACCGCAGGCTTGTCTCTGCTTCCAACGACGGCACTCTGCGCATATGGAATGTCGCGACAGGGGAGCTGGAGATTGGACCCGTGCCGCGACATGATGGGCGAGTGACTTGCATCTCCGTGCACGGCTGGCGTATTGCGTCGTCCGGATACGATGGCACATTCTCTGTTTCCAATTTCGACAGCGGCGCGCTCCTTGTCGGTCCAGTTACAGCTCACAAGGGGAAAACACTACATTCGATTGCGTTCTCCCCAGCGGGTATATACCTCGCCACCGGTGGAGGAGACGACCTCGCCACGATCTGGAACGCCTATACCGGCGCCAAGATCCACGACATGGTCGGGCATATTGGCCCAGTAGTCTCCGTGTCGTTCTCGAATGACGGCGAGAGGCTTGTTACTGGTTCCAATGACCGCTGCATTCGTGTCTGGGCCGTTCGTTCCGGAGAGTGTCTCGGTGCGCCTCTACTGGGACACACAGGGTCGATTACTTCAGTCTTCTTTGACTGCACCGACAAGCGAATCGTCTCCGCATCGCTCGATAAGTCTGTACGTGTGTGGGACACAGCTACCCAACAATTGTGCCGCGAGCCGATGAACTGATTGGCGAGGAAGTGATGTGTGCTGTGTTACTGGCGGATGACAAGCGCTGTGTGTCCGGCTCTGCGACGGGTACTCTGACGTGTCACGATGTGGACACTGGTACCACCATATGGAGCAGAGCATACGAGCATCGCGGTCATGTTTCGCGCGTAGCACTCTCCCGCGACGGCCGGAGGTTTGTCTCATGCGGTAGCGACAAGACTATGAAACTCTGGGATGCCACAGATAGATGGATGGAACATGTTGACGATCAAGGTCCGTCACGCTCAGTCTCGGAAACAGACCGCTTGACCAGAGAACGTGTAGAGGCTACCTCCGCTGAGGCTCTAACTCACCCTGGACTCGAGCAAGATCTCTATATCACGGTGAAACGAGTTCTCGCGGCACAAGAAGTGCGCCTTAAAGAAGGGCATACCGTCACGTCCGGAGATATGCTCGTACTTTCGCGCATGATAGAGAAAGGTAACAATCTAACAAGATCGCATCCGTCCGAGATGAGTGACTGACTGCTTTAGAACACGGTCGTGAGACACTCCACCATACGCGGCACGCCCTTGGGTTCACGTCGTCGCTCACAAAAGAATACATGAAACATCTTCTCTTTCTTGGGAGTCGGCCTATCGAAGACGAGCCAGATCGGGACGCTGTACTTGCTACGACGCGCGTCGCTGTCGGAACCCTTTCTGCACCGTACGACCGATATTCCGCAACGGACCTGCGGCATGTCGCACGCCTGACAGCTTTACGAGACGAAGGTCTGGCGCAAGATTTTATGAAGATGTTCAGTACCCGTACGCATGGTCCATTCAGTGTCTTGTCACGCGTTTTACCATGTGCTCGCAGCCTGCCTGCGATCTCCGCTACGAGGACACACCTCCGCAGTGAGCTCTGTTGCTTTCCTCCCGGACAGTCGTCGCCTTGTGTCCTCGTCGCAGGACAACACATTGCGCATCTGGGACATCAAGACGGGTGAGATGGTGATGGGTCCGCTGCAAGGGCACACCTACAACGTGTTCTGCGTAGCAGTCCACGGGTCACACATCGCATCCTGCTCGTATGACGGGACGTTTCGCGTCTGGGACGCGGACAGCGGAGGGCTCATCCTCGGCCCGATCACTGCTCACGATGGCAAATGGGTCGGGTGCATCGCATACTCGAGAGACGGAACGCACATCGCTACAGCCGGAGACGATAACTGTGTCGTTCTGTGGGATGCGGATACGGGAGTCGTGTTGCGTGAGATGGTCGGTCACACTGATTGGGTCCTGTGCGTTGCGTTTTCTGAGGACGGGACGCGCCTCGCGTCCGGCTCGAAGGACACCACCGTTCGCATCTGGGACGTCGCGTCCGGGGAATGTATTGGCGATCCATTGACGGGGCACACGAGCTGGGTGTTGGCTGTTTGCTTCAGTCGTGACGGTCAACGAATATTCTCCTCGTCCGGTGATGTGACAATACGGATCTGGGATGCAGAGACGCGGGCGCTCATCGTCGACCCCATTAAGGTGGACGAGCGGGTCCTTTCCATGGCGTTGTCACCAGATGGTAAGCGTCTCGTATCGGGCTCGTATAGCGGCGGTATTGCCATGTGGGACGCGGAGACTGGCGCTGCAATCCAGACGCCATTCAGAGACCACGGAGCGCCGGTCTGGGGCCTAGCATTCTCGCCGGACGGACGCAAGATCGCGTCTGCGTCGGAAGATAAGACCATTGCGCTGTGGGACGCGACGGACGACTGGAAGCAATATGATATAGACGACGATGCTGCCTGAATGTACTTATGTACGGTGTTGCGATGGTAGATACGTAGAATTCGATCGCATATGACGTTGTTCATCCTGGATGGTCGTGGTTCGAGGTCAAGTTGTGTCCGGCGTCGGAATTTGACGTGCGAATGTTCCTTCTTCCCGAACCACCACTACGAACCGCCGTTTCATGCTGAGATATGTCCGCGCCTAGCGCCAACTCGTCCGGCACCCTGAATCCACCTTCGACAACGTCTGCGATAGCTGTAAACGCTCAAAGCAGCTGTCCGGGCGTTAACTCGAGGCCTCGAGGCGTTCCACCGCGCAGGACCATCGGCGCGAGTGCAAGAGCAATGGCGGCACTATCAGGAGCGCTAATGCATGTCCGGTACCGGTCCTGACGCTGGTCGTGACAGGTACGTCTCGTTTGACCCGCCTCTTCCTCGCTCTGACGCTCGAGCAGACGGCGACGACGCGACGATTACGCATTCGTACTTAGCTGGCACAATCGACAAGCTCTCGACGCCGGCACGCAGGAAGAGCTCGTTGATACTCTGAGGTTCTGGGCAAGGCCAAGGTGCGTTCAACGACCGCGAGAGGAACCTTGTTGACGCGCGCTCTACATCTGGGACTTGTTCATCGCTCGATGAGCACGCCCTCCACCAACACTCGACGCCATACAGGACATTACAGCGAGCAAGTATTCTGCCGTCAAGGTGTGTAGGACGCTCTGCTCCCCGCGCGCGAACGCTTCTATCCCCGGTCCGCTCGAACGAGCTGTCGCTCGCGCTCCCGTACCTGCCTAGCGCTTGCACATCTTGCGCGAGTCGCTGACGCTCGTTTACCAGCAGACCATGCTCGAGAAGCCTGCAATTCGGTTTCAAGCCCGGAGGTGCACGAGGAGGGCGCGAACTCGTTCAGGAATAGGGGAGCTCCAAAGGCGGCAGAGGCGGCAAGGGTAACGCACGCGCCGGTGTTCTGCTTCACAATCCCTCGTTCGATTGGAAACAGCGTCGCGTTCTTCTGGCCGCCGCCGGGTCATACTCACGAGCTGTTCACGCGCGTTTTGCCTCTCGCGCTCCTTCTATGTTTGTCCGAGCGCTGATGGACATCCTTGCACCGCTGCCCTTCATTGCTTGCCTCTTTGCCGCGCCGCCTTGCTCCTTGTCTTCTGCGACGCGCCGCGACGTCTGTCCGGTCACGTTCTCATTTGTTCGTCCCGCCCCGCCCTCGTCCCATCTCCCATCCATCCTGCCACGGGCACACAAAACCTGCACGTCGCTATGGATCGGCCATCCACGTCTGTCCGCTGCGCGCTTATAGATCCATTTTCGGCAATCATGGCGTCGCGCTCCTGCACGCTAGACGTCTATTGGTGTGACTGCCGCTGTGCTCCATTTGTCTGCTGGCTCGCGCTGATCTCGCCAACCAGCGTCCCAGCTCTCCGGCAACAGCGATCTGGACTGCACGGCCGTTTTCGGGCATCAAGCAGCTCTCATGGTCGTGGCAACCTTGGTGCTACTACTATTATTGAGGAGGCGAGTGCAGCTACAAATACTGCGAAACATGCTTTCGAAACAGGGAAGGATGCGTAGCTCGCCGTTTTGTCGCTCTCGCTGTTATTCGCACTCTCGTCCTTGTTCTCCCCTCTTCGTTATCGCTGCCACTCGTACCGCACCGTCTATCTCTTGCTGCCGTTTCCATTCCGCCTACCGCATCGCCCGCACCCGCTCAGGCACTTGAATACTCGCTCACGTTTGCCATCCGCGCTGCAGAGTCGGCCGCGAGACTGGAACGGGCATCAATGACAGCGACTGGATGGGTTCACCGATTCTTTCGAGATCCTTCGTGATACTTGCAGCAAGGTACGTACGCGAGACTTGGCGAGCGATGTAGTCCGTCGCGTCGAGGGCTCGCTGTAGCCCATCGCATTTGACACTCGCTGACGCTCGTGTCATGTACAAGAGAGCTGCTCCGCGATTCCGCGTCCCCTTTCAATCAACGTGACGTTCTGGCTCCTTTCGCCCGACTCGACTTGCACGGTTCCAACCTGAGTATTTCCCTGTAAGTTTGCAACATTTCTTTCTTGGATCGCGTCTACGTCAGCAGATAGAACGATCGCGTCGTGGGACGCGACTGGCCGCTAGAAGCGTTCCGAAATAGATGACGAGGCTGTAGAGCAGGAAGACTGATGGCGACGACTTACACAGAAGTTATGGATTCAAAGTGTTCTTGGTTTTGATGTACGCAAGGTTCTTTACAGACCGGAATCGTGCAATACCCTCGTGACCAGCGCACAGCGAGGACCAGAGCAGACTTGGAGCGGTATGCCGGTGACTTTATATATGCCGATGCATCGCTCCACGGTGGTCGTGGTTCGAGGTTACATAAGGGTCGAGCGGTATAAGCCGCGTCTTGTCCGCCGGTCTGCTCGTTCATGAACCCTCCACTGCTATTGCCGCCGTCGCGAGCGTCGCTGCGCTGGGGAGTCATGTTGGTACGGCCCTATAGGGCTGCAGTCCAGTGTGAGTTCGTCCGGTTCGAGTATTTTCCTTCTCGCGCCCCACGTTTGCGCGCAATTCTGGCCTCGTCCTGGTCAGCCGAACGTAGCGGCGACAGCCCAGGTGCTTTAAATTGGCGCTTGCGTTATCCGATAAAGAACGTTGTCATTGTCTTCTCCGTCCATTCGCGCTTTTGGTCTCGTAGCCAGCGCCACCGCGGCCCTTGCAATGTCCAAGCTGCCCCGCCATACTATCGTCCCTACAAACAGCGCACGGCTCGCAACGCATGCACTAACTCAACGCACGACTGTAGAACACGAACCAAGCCTCCCGTTCAACCCGTTTGCTTTCCGTCTACAAAACGCTGCGCAGCCTCGCAGGTCAAGAGGCCCATCAACCCTGCCGCTGCTCCAAGAACCTTGCGACATTGTCCAAGACGCCGACGAAGACCAACGCCGCTGCTGTCAAGGTTCGTCCAATCCTTCCCCACCGTCTATCTTGCTCTGCTGCGCACCACGTTTGAGTTGGAACGTCGCTATCCTCGTGTGTGCCCGAAGCTCCCTCTACCCACGCTTGCTGGAACCTCTTATCACATGCTCGAACCTCGCTGACGCTCGTTCGCCCTTGTAGAAGCCGACTAAAGTCAAGAAGCCCGTAGCTGCGATGTGGTTCCAGCCTGCGGGGCGTGCCAGGACGGCAAACCTGGCAAAGAAGCCCGTAAACCGTTATTAGGGGCTTGCAGGCTCGCTACGTATTCCGAGACGCCCACTATATGAATGACGCCATGTTCGTGCATACGCGACATTGCCTCATGGATTGGGGATCCCCTGACGCGCGCGGGCTTCGTTGCAGCCGACCACGCTCAAAAACTCCGTGGGGCGATGTGACTCCAGCCCACCTGCCCGGACGTACCGTAACGCGACGCTGCAAGTCCAACACGATAACTGCTGTTGCCAGTACGTCGTCGCCCACCTTCCTTTCCCTTTCGTTTTCCATTCTTCCTCAATAGCTAATCTGTCTGGCGGTGGACGCCGCTGCACCGCCTGCGCTCGCTCGCTCGCGCGCCACTTGAGCGTTTCCATTCTTGAGTCAGGAGCAGCTCCTGACATTCATTCGCTCAACACCGGCGGCAGCCCTCAGACCCTACGACCTGCAGCGGCCAAGTCCCCTATCGCTAATGAAAACCTCGACGACGATGGTGCAGCAAAGTATACAGGTTATCGAGCCGTTATGATGCTCGCGAAGGTTCAGGTGCGTATTATTTCGCTCCGTGCTTCCCTATCTTCCTTCTAACGCCTTCCCTCGCCTCGCGCACTGCGCCTTCTTCTTCACCGTCGCCACAGCTTCATCCGTCGTCCCAACCCGCCATCCCTAGCCGCTATCTCGTTGCGCTCCTTGATCTCTACGCATCGGGTCAGCTCCGCGATGATCGTCTCTAATGATATGTCCATCTACCTCAACCCGCGTTGCATGCGCACGTGTGAACTGCGCGACGGTTGCTCGACGTTGCGGTGCCATGAGCGACGCCACCTAATAGCCCTTTCACGGACGTTTTACGCGACGCCTCTGTTTCCGTGCCGTGGGCAGTGATGCGACGCGCACAAAAGTACTCAGTACCGACGTGCGTGGGATGCCAAGGGCGCTTATACTCTGTTTTGACCGAGCTCTCATGGTACCTGCCACCAGTAGTGTTTTCCTCTGATCTGCTGTGCGCGGCTGCACACCACTGACGTATATTGTCGCGTGCTACATCTGGCGCCTCGCGTTTCTGCTTTTTTTTACTCTTCGGATCTTGTTTTGTCGATGCAGTATCCGGGCCGGACGGAACTCTTAGCACCCGGTCTAGGGGCTAAGTTTACAATTCTCGTCGGGCCCTTTGTGTAGTGGAGACGCGTCTAGACCTTGTTTCCTCTCAGATGCGACAGATTGGCACTGGTGATTACGCGTCATCAGCAGCACTCTCTTGTACTCGCCGGCCATTCCCTATACGAGTACTTAGTTGAAAGACTTTCTCTGCGTATGGATCCGCCGCCGGGAAAGAACTTGGACGTGCCCGTGGCATGATTGCTGCCGACATCAGGTCAGGGCTTCGTGCGGCGGCGGGAGAACAGTGTTTGCAATGCTAGCACGCGTTTTCCACGCTGTACAGCCGGGAAAGCCAAGGCTATTTTCTCGTATACTCCCGCGGCAGGAGCGCTGCACCCAAATTTGCATCTGTTGACACGCTTTTCTCTTACCTACCTCTACGGTACCAGACGTCCTGCCTGCGTACTGGTGCTAAACATGGGAGACTTCGAAGGGAAAGACCTCACGGCGAGTGTGACCATTAACCTCAAGCGTAAGGTCACCTCGGGTGGTCATTCCGACGTGTACAAGGGGGAACTGGCTCTCAATGGGGACGGCAGCTCGACCTGCGTACGTAGCCAGCCCTCCTCCGTACGTTCATTGAACTCATGGTCGATATACTCTAGGTCGCTGTCAAACTTCCTCGCTACGCAGTCGCAAACGTAACAGATCAAATTATCAGAGTCGGTCACGATTATGGAGGTCTATTCGTGATCTTGAACCTTTTTGCAGGACGTGAAGAACGAGATAATTCTGTGGAGCAATCTCGAGCATCCGAATGTTCTGCCATTGCTGGGCATATATCTGCTCGACGAAGCGGATATCCTTCCCGGGGCAGTCTCACCGTGGTGCGACGACGGGACGCTCATCGAGTACTTGAAATCGGCACGCAATGGGCGTACTATGCGACCGAGTGGTCCATTGAAGGACGGCAGCTTGGCGCTTCTGTACCTTGAAGTTGAACTGGTTCGTAGCAATCAAGGGCAACGTTCGCAAGTCTAACTCTGCACAGCTGTCGCAGGCTACGAGTGGGCTAGAATACTGTACGCCAATCGCTTCTGTCGCCGTAGCGTATGCTCAACTCAGTAGTGCATGCGCAAAACATCATCCACGGCGACCTTAAGGGGGTGAGTTGGTCCACAGACTATAGTTTACTCTCTGAAATTGTCAGTGCAACATCCTCGTTCAAGATGGAAGTGCACGACTCAGCGACTTTGGGTACTCGGTTCTCGTAGCCGAGCGATCAGGCAGTACTTCATCGCACCTGGGCACTCCCAGATGGTTTGCCCCGGAGTTCTTGAGAACCCGAGCACGGCGCACGCGAGAAGCTGATATGTGGGCACTGGGTTGCATTGTTCTTGAGGTAAACCTTCATCGGTGCCCTAGGTCTCTGGTTGACGCTGTCAGAGGTACGGACGCTTGAGGTGCCATACCACAACCGACCAGACGGTGCTGTCCCCACCGCGGTTCAAGCAGGTGTTTGGCCATACACATATCCCGATGGCATGAACATGAAGCTGTGGCGCATCGCCGTACAGTGTTGGTCTTGGCCACAAAATCGACCAACATCGCGGGCCATCAGCACTCGTCTCAAAGACATATTTTCATCTCTACAGATACTGACAGACGTACGTCCCGCTCTCCAAATGGTTGGACCTACCTTTAACATATAATGGAGTTTGCATTCTCAAGCGAGTTGCGACTCACCGAGAGCCCTTCGACGAGGTTCGAGTTCATCAGGACATTGCTGTTATCAGAAGTTGCACGGATATCTCGAAGTGCAGGCTCGGACTCGAAGCGTGAGCTCGGTAGAGTGGAAGATGCGATCAACGCCCTTGAAGGAATTGGGGTACAATATTTCCCCGCCGCGGGGCGGAGACTCGCACGCGGCATCGCGAGGACACATTCTGCTCTTGCAGATCAGTTCACCGTGAAGCTCATCAGCCGTCCGTATGTCTAGCTACTGCTCTGTATGATGCTGACGATTTTTGCAGCTGCTCTGGGATCCCCATTACGGGGTCACATATCTGTTGTCGGTTCTGTTGCTTTCCTCCCGGACGGCCGCCGCATTGTCTCCTCCTCCGCCGACAGGATGCTTCGTATCTGGGATATCGAGACGGGCAGGACAGTGACTGGTCCTCTGAAGGGGCATTCAGGCACCGTGCGCTGCGCAGTTCATGGGTCACGCCTTGCATCATGCTCGAATGACGGCACTCTCCGCGTGTGGGACGCTGACACCGGTGCACTCGTTCTCGGTCCGATCACCGTTCACAATGGGAGATGGGCAAACTGCGTTGCTTACGTTAAGGACGGTACGCGCATTGCTACAGCCGGCGTGGACAACATCGCCGTCTTGTGGGATGCCAATACAGGCGTCCGAGTGCGCCAAATGGTCGGCCATATGGCTCCTGTCTTGTGTGTCGTGTTTTCCCACGACGGGACGCGCCTCGTCTCTGGTTCGCGGGACAACATCGTTCGCATCTGGGATGTCTCGTCCGGCGAGTGCATTGGCGAGCCCTTGACGGGACACAGGGCCCCGGTCAGCGCTCTATGCTTCAGTCCTGACGACAGCCGAATATTCTCATCGTCCGAAGACGGAACTATCCGCATCTGGGACGTGCGAACGAGAGCGGTCGTATTCGAGCCTCTGCAGATGGACGATAGGGTACTTTCCCTGGCGCTGTCACCAGATGGCAAGCGCCTTGTGTCAGGCTCGCATACTGGCAGGATCGCCATGTGGGACGGGGAGACGGGGGCTGCAATCTCGACCTCGTTCAGAGGCCACGTAGGCCCGGTCTGGGGCGTCGCATTCTCTCATGACGGATGTAGGATTGCGTCTGCTTCGGAGGATAGGACGATCGAACTATGGGACGCGACGGACGACTGGAAGCGATACGAGTTCAGTGACAATGTGAGACAGTGCGTAGACAGATCAATTCGTGATACACCTCATCTCTTACGCACGCGCTCAGTCTGTGGGATGCTCTTAGAAGCGATATCGAGCAAGCTCTGACTCACGAGAATCTTGCGGCGCTATCGTCTCTGGCATCATCCGGTCAGTGATGGTATACATCCCGCTTTTGCAGATACATCTAACACAGAGTGCAGACTACGGACGAGAGACACTCCGTGGCATTCATTTGGAGGTGGGGATTCCGAAGTCCCGGCCGATTGAGCTGCACCTATTGGCATCATTGTCTGTTCAACTTGCCCGCGGAGGTCACGGAACGGCACATTCGCCGCCGTCTATCGACGCAGCTCGCATAGTCATTGCCATCATTGAGACCCTTCAGGTGCGATTACCTGCGCTGCACCTGAGACCTGTAGCCCGTGCTCTTGCGCCTCTCAGCAGCAACCTTGCTGATGAGCTCATGAAGAGGCTCAGCAGCCGTACGTGCTCTTAATTTGGGGGCCGTGTTTGCGATATTTACGACGTTGTAGCTCAACTGGGATACTCGTTGCGAGGTCACCTTTATGCTGTCGGTTCTGTTGCCTTCCTCCCCGACAGTCGTCGCCTTGTATCGTCGTCCGTCGACAAAACGTTCCGCATCTGGGACATCGGGAGGGGTGAAACAGTAATTGGGCCGTTGAAAGAGCACACGGACGCCGTGCCCTGCGTAGCAGTTCACGGGTCGCGCGTTGCATCCTGCTCGTATGATGGTACCTTTCGCATCTGGGACGCCAACAGCGGTGCTCTCATCCTCGGTCCGATCGCTGCTCACGATGGCCGAATTGTGGAGGACATTGCGTACTCGAGAGATGGAACGCAAATTGCTACCGCAGGACACGATAATCGTGTCGCTGTCTGGGATTCGAGTACTGCAGTCCAGTTGCGCGAGATGGTCGGCCACATGACTCGTGTGCTGTGTGTCGCGTTTTCGGGAGACGGAACGCGCCTCGTCTCCGGTTCGGGGGACCGGACCGTACGCCTTTGGAATGTCGCGTCCGGCGAGTGTATTGGCGAGCCATTGACCGGGCACACAGACTGTGTCAGAGCCGTATGCTTCAGTCCCGACGGCAAACGGATATTATCCGCATCCGACGATTGGACGGTTCGACTATGGAATGCGGACACGAGAGCCCTCATCCTCGAACCTCTGCAGATGGATGATCGGGTGTTGTGCATGGCGCTGTCACCAGACGGCAAGCATCTTATATCGGGCTCGCGCAGTGGCAAGATTGCCATGTGGGACGCGACGACCGGCGCTGCAATCTCGACGCCTTTCCAGGACCACACACACGCGGTCTTAGGAGTCGCATTCTCGCCGGACGGACGTATGATCGCGTCTGCGTCGCGCGACGGGAGCATCAGACTATGGGACGCGACGGACGACTGGAAGCGATGGGATGACGGGGATGTAAAGAAGGACGATGACTGAGTTCCCTAACGACGAGACGTGCGGAAGCTTTCGATCCACGCGCACTTCGTCCCGATGTACGCGAGAGATTGTAAACTGTAGTTTCGAACGAGGTTCAGGTCGCAATCAACAAGTTCCCAGTGTGGGAGTGATGTCTGCCCAGGGAGGATCAGAGAAAGAGACGAGAGATGCCAAAGAAGTCGCAGCTCGTGGGCTGTTGAGTCGGTGCGGAAAGGGCTGCGTACGTCTGCGTGCGTGAAGAGGGGTCGTCAAGTAAGAGCAGGGGTAGAACGGGAACCCGGTGCCTTTAGCGATAGATATGCCGGTACAGAAGTCGTGGTTCGAGGTCAAGTGCCGACCGGCACAATCCGCATCTTGTCCTCCAATCGTTCTGCCGGTTCATGAACTCGCCGTTACTGTCGCCGTCGCCGGCAGCTAAGTAGTCCAGTCCGTCTTCTCCATTCGTTTTCTTCCATCCCGCGTTCTGCCTACCCGGGCCCCTTGTTCTGGACGCCTAGTAGACGCACGCTTCGCCGTATACTCTGCCGCCCACGGTCTCGTTGGTCCGGCTATAGCGGCTTCAGCTTTATCAGTCCCGGCGTTGCCATTGTTTTCGTCGCTCGTTTGCGCTTCCTGGTTTCGTAAAAGCGCCACAGGAACCCTTGACACCACGCTTGTCGGTGCTGCTTGTTCCTCCTAGCGCATAGCCGCAAAGGACTCGCCACTCTACAGCGTCATCAAGAACGACAGGACGTTGCACAGGTCCAGACGCTCACCAACACGCGCCGGGTTCCACGGTATTCGCGACGTCGTCTAAGACGCTGAGTAAGACCAACAATGCCGCTACTTTCGAGGTTCGTAACACCCATCCGTCGTGCTGGTCATGGCATGGATCGTTGTGTTACCGTTGCGCGTTCCATCCCTATCATCGCGTCTTGCTGCAGCCCCGCCTCGCTCGCTCTGGGGACCTCGCTGACGCTCGCCCACTCGTGCAGAACCCAACTCACGTCGAGAACCCCGTGACGGCCATATTCAACGCGGAGGCGTTCCTTGGCGCAAAGTCGTCGCAGCGAGCGCGGTCAGGAAGAAGAAAGGGACGCAGGGCGGTAAGGGCAAGGGCGGAAAGCGTAACGCTAGTGCTGGTACCGGTGCCGTAAGTCGTCATTGCTCTTCCCATCCGTTCGCCTGCTAACCATCGCTCGCGCAGACGCGAACGTGACGAGGACGTCTACAGGAGACCACTACCGACCCTTACGACCTCGCTGCGGCGCATGGGGGTGTCAAGGGCGTGGTGGATGTGTTCTTAACTGCAGACGACAGGACGGGTTGCTCCGAGGTCCTGGTGACCGCAAGGACTCGTGATTCACGATGTACGTCCTATTCGCGACAACGTGGGGATCTTCATCCCGCCGCCGCGTGATATTTGCGAGCTCTCGTGTACGTTCTCGTTTCGTCCTTCATATGCTCAAATGCTGGACGTCGCGCTGACGGTGCTTGCTTCTCTTCTATCCTTGCACAGCTCCTTTTTGTCTACTCGCCGCGCTCCTGGCCGCGCAATACTCCTCGTCGCCGCCGCCATCCCGCGGCCCTGACCAACATCGCCTCCGTCCCCGTCATTCCACTTCTGCCCTCTCACGAACGAATCCCTCTGGATCGCTCTCCTGCACGACAATCCATCCATCTTGACTTACAATCACTCGCCGTCCGCCGTCAATGCTGCACGTCAGTCGCACTCGTCGCGGTCCTGCACGCTTGACGTCTGTCAGCATAGTGTCAACGGTAGTGGACAGCTCGTTGACTACTGCCCCGCCGCGCTCAATGCTACTCGCCCGTGTCGCACACCTCGCTCGCTCCCCAACCAACAGCGACCTGGACCGCACATCGACCCCGACGGCCGCGTTTGAAGCCATATTGGGCACCAAGCAGCTCTCGTGGTCGTTCCAGCTGACGGCCGACTTGACTGCTACGACTGCGATGAGAAGGCGACTGCTACTACTGCGGCCCGTAATGCTATGGAGACTACCAAGGGTGCGTGCAGCCCTGCCCTTTTGTCCTTGTCTTTGTGCACTTGCGTTTCCACTCCTCTTCATCATCGCTCCCACTCGTACCGTCTCGCACTCGCCGGCGCTTCCAATTTTCTCACCCTTCTCGACCGCCCGCTGACGCTCGCTAGATGAAATCGTGAAGGACGCGAAAGACACTGGTATCAAAGACGTCATCGAGGGGTGCAACAACGCCGACAAGTTCACCAAGTCTTTCGCAACTTGAAGGTGCGTACGCGCGCTGCCTTTCCTTGCGCGCCCTCGCTGACGCTTCGTGCAGGAGAGTTGCTTGACTATTCTGCGCCCGTTATCCAACGATGTAGCGTTTTGGTTCTCGCCGCCCTTCCCTGGTCATTTCTCCCTTCTTTCGCACCCTTTTTTCGCCTTCTTTCTCACATCCTCGCTCACTTGTCACTCTCTGACGCTCGCTGCCCGTCACCCGTGACTCATCCCCTGCCAGTGCAACTCCCGTGCCCGTCGTTGCCGCTGGCGTTTCCCGCGTTCCCTCCCGCTCGTCGCAGGCAGAACGCCTTCAAGCCTGCAGTCAGCGCCATCCCGAATATGAAGTCACACTCGTGGTCGCGCGTCACAAACGCTGCCAGCTCCCCCCTGTACTGTGCAACGTTGTTCGGAAGGCAGTTCATTTGCTCTCGTCTCTTCTCGTATCGTCTGTGGCTTCGTGCCAGCCCGATCTGTCTGCAGTGTCATGTCTATCTCATGCTCCTCTCGTCCTGGTCTTTCTTGTTCTAGACTTGCTATCTGTCCCTTTTATCTGTTCGAACTCAACATTCCCTTTTCACCCCACACGACCACACGCCACCTACTGTCTGCTACAACCACGCTTTGCGCGGACACTACCCAGCTTCCCTCCCTTTCCTCCTTCCATGCATTCTCTTCTGTTCTCTGGTGTACATTTATCGACTGACCTTTTGTGTATAGAAGGTGTGATTGCGAATCTCTTCGCTGCGAGGAATGACCCCGTTTATGGGGAAGGATCAAATTGAGAACTTGTGTGGATGTTGAAATCAACGCCGTCGTTCTCGTTACGTCTGTAACTCGCAGAAGTCGAAGATGGGTTTACTGAGGGTGAGCATAACTCCCGTTTACCTGAGTGGTCCTTGTTCGCCGACAGAAGCTGTGGAACGAGCGTCCCTTTCAACTTCCACCGGGCTTTCAGGAAGTCAAAGCTTTCAGACGAGGGAGTTTGGAGGCGGCGCGTGACCAAGGTGAAAGTGAGATGTTTGACGGCGTGAGTGATTCCTGGACAGGCCGGATATTGCGTAAAAAATATGTTCTTCGATGTCCCTGGCTACTTCTTGGACGGGCGGTGTCCCACTAGCGAGCCTCGAGGCTTCCTGATTGGAGGTCTCAGCTTGCCACGACCGGAAACCGGCGTGTTTTGCAGCGTAATATCCAGGAGACCGGCTGATGTTCCATTATACCGGTACTGCTGCACGAGTGCGCTCGGCTAGAAAGCCTCGCCAGCATGACCCCGTGCTATCAGAAGTCCGCGGCGGAGAGGTTGAGCAGCTGGAAGGCATCCCGAGATCAAAATATCGGAACAGCTGGAAAGCGGAGACCACATGTCCGTTTGCAAAGAGGCATGGAATAGTTCCCGGGATTCGGGTACATAAGGTGACTGGTCTTGGGTTTGGGAGACTCAGGCTCTCATACTCGACGTCCTCCGAATCCATCAACCACCACATCGACCAAAATGCGTCTCTCCATCGCCCTCGGCGCCCTTGCCGTTATTCTCGCGGTCCCAGCGTACGGCTTCCAGGCATTCAGTGGCAGCGCCTGCGACGGCGCGGCTGGTGCTAACGTCGCCTGCGACGGAAGTTGCCACGCCTTCGACAACCGGCACTCGTTCAGGGTCTGTATCTGCACTCGTGCTCATATCACGCACCGCTTACGTCCCTTTACATAGGCGGACACGTCTGGCAACGCCCACTGCGTCGCCTTCTTCGTCAATGGAGGCTGCGGCGGCCAGAGGTTCAACTTCACCGGCCAGGCCGCCCAGTGCACCGTAAGTTTCTCTACGTTTCATACGCCTTCTCCGCATCATCTACTTACGCACCGTCGTTGCTCTCCAGAACGTCAATACGGGTACGAATATCAGGTCCTTCCGTTGCTTCAGTGGGGGAGGGTGCTGAGGAGGACGCATGGTCGTGTTTGCTCCGCGCCATGTACAATTTAGCAGTAGCCTCTCTACCATGATCGGCGTCGAAGGAAGATCAGATTCCCTAACACAGTTTTTCTCTTGACTCGACTCCATTCCAGTTTCACTGTGAGAGAGGTGGAGAGCGACGCCCAAGAGGTCATCAGGACGGTTACGATCTCTGGAAGCAGTGAGCACGGAAGCAAGCATGATGGGAAGCTTCTGCCGCGCGCCGGGGCAAGTGATCCCAACGTCGAGGCTCCTAACGTACGGCGCCCATCGCATATATCAATCATTATCATTAGGTACAGCCCAGTGAATTATACTAAAGTTGTGGCAGTTCGCGCTGGTGCGCACTTCCTGCTCTTCTGCAAATGCTTCGGTCATGCCCCTTATGTAACCGTATCGAGTCAGTGCCACGCACAGGCTTTCGTACGACGGTGGAAGTAACTGCTACGTTTCAGACAATGAAAGGCGGATCCCCAAGCTGGCTTCGTCTGGATCCTCGAGCATTCAGAAACGAGCGGGTACACTGCTGCGGGGTGAGCTAAGGTATCTGGAAAACAGGCCGAGCCTGGCCAGGGCTGCAGTTACCGTTGCACGACATGTCAATAAATTACACATTTCCTGGCGCCCATTTCGCCTCCGCCGCTCATGCCATTGCGACAGGATCCAGACAACGGTCAACTGGAATTCCCTGCCCCGATTAGGCAGAGCGTGGTAGGTAGGTAGGTACACGGTATAGGTCCAGACGCTTGCGCGTCGAACACCGGTTTCCAAGGGCCGGATGACGGAGACAGAATCCTCATCCCCTTGGGACCGTAACTCTAAACAGTGCCGAGCAGGTATCGTTTCAACCGTCGACTTCTGATCATTGTTACGGACGGACGGTGGACAACCCGTTAATTAACTTCGTACGAAGTATTCAGCTGGAATGTACATGGGCGCTTTTCCATAGATTTCGAGCACTCTGTGAGCAAAGCTTGCGGTCAGGTCGATAGTGGGGACATCACATATCAGCATTTGGAGATATCTTGCAGAGTCCGTTATTGTAGACGCGATTGGAAGGTCAGGTCTCCCAAGGTAGACTTTGGCGAGGTACTCTGTTCGAGCCTCCACAAGGTCTTGCGACCCCGTGCAGCGCAGCATGGCATGCTCCGGGGTCTCTACGGCGTGTCTGCAGAAACGGCAGAGCCGCTCGTCATGCGGGACTTGTCGTCGATATCTCTCAGTCCATGCCAGACGTTCTACCGCAAGCAAATGACACCCAAGGATTACGCGGGTTAGCGCTCTTCTATGGGCGGTGGTTTGGACCTGCAAGTAGTGTCGAAGGCACATTGTCTCCTGTCTCGGCCTGGACCCCATCTGTGGCTCCCACCTGTCGCGCAGCAGGTACGTCTTGTGTCCGGTTTCAATCGCGCCGTTGATTGCGTCCATGAGACAGACGCGCAGACGCGACTGCAGCGTCGGAATTGCGTCCGGAGTAACCGTGTTCAGTTCGTCCAGCTGAATGTCAAGTCCTAACGCTCGTAACACGATTACCACATCCATCAACCAGCCTTGCTTCCCGCTACGCGCTAGCAGTACCGCTTCTCGGTACGCTGCCAGGGCGTACGTTCGGTCTGGTCTCCGGGAGAGGTATTCCATGTAGCGAAGGACCACCACTCTATTACCGGATATCACAATGTACATAGGGAAAGCAGTATTGCAGCTATCCCAATGGCCATTAGCGATTTGCCTTTGCTGCCTATCCAGCAGGATTTCAGGCCTAAATGCCCTTGGGAGAAAGCGTGCCAGAGCCCTGCTGTGGCCCAGCTGGTATGGCATATGACCAGTCCTGGGTTCAAGTGAGCCTTTTGCGTTACTGACACCGAGCACCGCCGGGATTGCTCGGCGCCATCACGCCGGGCACGTCGCCGACGTCAACCGTCAAACACATCACCTCTCGTCGCCGTCGCCGACGACGAGCACCGTTTCTCCCTCAATTCACATCCGTTTAAATTCGCGAAAAATACAGTAAATATCAGAAATTTCACGGCAATTCATTGGAGTAGAAAGCGAGCGGAAGTACATGCAGGAAAGCACAGAAACCTACTCCGAGTCAGAACCAGACCCAGAGCCTGAGTCAGAGTTTGAATCAGACTCCTCTGCCGCCGCTTTGCCCTTTCCCTTTGCTGAGGGCTTGCGGCTGCTGGAGGCTGCGGAGGACTTGCGGCTGCTGGAGGCCGCGTCAGACCCGTCCGCGGTCTTCGCGGCCTTCTGGTGGGTGCCGTTCTTGTCCGACCGCGTCTTGCGCTTCTTCTTCGTTGGGGCAGGGCCGCGCTCATTCTCGGGGACAATCTCCCAGTAGAGCGACCCGTCAATCAGGCCCTTGTACAGCGCGCGCGCGTCGGCCATCGTGAGGTCGCCCGGGTTGATCCACTTGCCGCCGTTCATGGTCCAGCGAACGAAGCGGACGCCGTACTCGCCCTCGATCTCGCTATTGTACGAGACGTAGTTCATCTTGACCTTCGGCGCTTCCTCGCCCTCGAAGCGCTGCGCGATGATCGTCTCTTTAAGCAGGTTAGTGCGGCGAACGGGGAGGGGCCGAGGTAGCGACGCACCGAGCTTGCCCTGCATGAGCTTGCGGATCTCGCTCTTCAGCTCTGTTGCGTTCTTGGGAGCGGGAGCCGCAAGACCTGTCCGGGTGGGGTCAGCTGAGTCCAAGCGTCACGGCAAGCACTTACTGCTCTGGCCGTGGATACTCCACATCTCCATCATGCGCGCGATCTGGTCGGGCGTCTTGCCCAGTGCGGTGCTGAAGAAGTTTGACATGTCGTTGTCGCAAAACATGAACGGTTCGGTGGTTGAGAGGATGTCGGAGCGAACGGCGAAGACGACAGAGCGCACACCAGTGCGCATGTGGAGCGTGTCAAGCTAAAGGAGCGGGAATATCAGTAAGCGAGCGCGTGCAAAGAACGGAAAGGTACATACGTCGGTGCTGACGTTCTTGAGCGTGGACGCTGCGTCCTGCTGCTCGCCGCGGCGGTTGCGGCGCTTCTTGCGAACGCGCGCGTCCTTGTCGGCCTTGTACTCGTCGAGCCATTTCTGCTTCTCCTCGGCGGGCCGGTTCTTGTAGTTGGGGCGCTCGTGCAAGATCTTGTCGCGGATTTCCTCCAGGCCGTACCTTTCGCCCTTTTCCAGACCTGTAGACGCCAATGAGCTCCTAATTTACGATTATAGAATACAGGAAACATACCTTCATTCATTTGCTTGGCCTTCCAGTGGAAATAGGCGTCGTAGAGCCGAATCTCGAGGGCGCAGCGCAGGAAACGCGCGCTCTTGCTGCCGCCGTAAAGCTGCGACCGGACATACGTCTTGGATCTGCAGAGCGCAAGCGTCAGCGTGAGTTCAAGTGCGAAATGCGTAGCCACACACCGATTGTGCTTGTCCGAGATATCAACGACAATTTTCTTGATGTCGCGGACTGCGTTGTCAAGATCGCCATGGAAGTTCGCGCGGGACTCCTTCTCGGCCTTGTGCTGGCCAGGTGCTGCCTTGGCACGGCAAACGGGTTCGGTATCGTCGCGGCGGCGCGGCATGGGCATGTTCGTGGGCGTCGTGGGAGGAAGAAAGAACGAGGTTGAGTGCTTGAAGCTCCGATCAACCTCAACCTCGGAGGTCCCTCAGACAGATCAAGGACTTAGAGTTATAATAAGATCACACATTATTTCTATGGCAAACATACTGCATTTAACGGCCGAGATACATGAGCACCAGACATACAGCATTTCACGGCCAAGGTACATGAGCACCGGACACAGGGCAATACCCACCCGCTCTCCACCCGGGGCTCCAGTTCCACTGTACCGACTATCTGAGGGTTGATTAGCATTGGACCGAACATAAGGATTGAAGGAGGGAACATACCTAGTGGATGAGGCCGAAGCCTTGGAAGATGTCCTCGGTTGCAGCGGAGGCGAGCTTCAGCGCATGACGGCCGCACAAGCCCAGGGACAGGAGCGTCGAAAAGATGAGCGACGCGTCGCCGTGCGCGTCGCGAACGGCCTTGAACGCTTCCCAGCGCGTACGGTCGTCCAGGAAGGCGAGCGTGAGCTCGACAGGAAACGTAGGCGTGAACGCGCCGCGCGCATGGTAGGCGGCGCGCTTGTACGCCTCGAAGACGCCGTTGGGCGGAATGGAATCATCCTGCGGCGCGTTGTTGCACGCGCCGCAGTTGGTGTTGTCGCCGGTCTGCGGGGTCTGCGGCGAGAAGATGTCGTACGCGTTGACCGGGCCCTGGCCCTTCGAGTCGCCGCGAGCGCGAGCATCCAATCCTGAAGCTGTCGGGAGGTTGAACGGGATGGGGTCCTCGTCCTCCTCCTCGGCCGAAACGCCCATGCGGGAAGCGGCGGATGGAGAGAGCGGGAGCGAGGTTGCATTGGTCCAATTAGGACGGCCGGAGTCCACGATGCGCTGGCCATAGTTGCGCACGTGGCGCATGGCGATCTTGTCCACGAAGAGCGCCTTGAACTCCTCGACCGCGTCTCTGTACTCCTTGATGACCTCGCCGTTATCGGTGATGGACCGTGATACGTGGAAGAAGACGTTGAGGTCCTCTGCGCTGTCGAGCGTCGTGGCTGTCGTCTCCGCGCGACACGTGCCGATGACGGTGATGCTGTTCGCCTCGCTGTCCATCAGGGTGGCCTGGGTGCTGGTTAGCGTAAGCATGACAGTGAAAGACACAAAGCGTACCTCGGTAAACATGACCTGGGTGCCCAACTTGAACACGGCGCGGCGCTCGTCGATCTCATTGCGGTAATTGCGATGGATGCGCGCGACGCGGTCGTCGTCGTCATGACCCCCACCACACCGCGCGGCGTCAGCGGCGCGAATGGTCACAATTTGCTCGTATGTGACGGGCGAGTTGAACTGCTTGCGGAGGTTGACGTAGTTGTTGAGTTGCGCCGGGCTGAGTGGCCGCGGGCAGAGCGTGTACTCGGGCTTAAGTGCTGCGTGCTGTCAGTACTGGCGCATAATGGGGGTGAAGCTGGACGCACCCGCTCGCAAAACCTGAGCCTGGCTGGGATTCATCCCAGGTGGGACCACGGCCAGCGCTAGCGTGTTGGCGCCGCTGGAGCTCGCCTTGCCTCGCGGGCCCGTGGTGAGGAGAGTGCTGAGGGCGGGAAACGAGCCGAAGGTCGTGTTTTTTGCTCTGGTCACACCAGGGGGAGCATCCGCAGGCACAACGCCCGCACGAGTCGCGGCGCGGCCTCCCGCTAGAACAGGGGTTGCGCGTGCCGCACCGCCAGCTAAAACAGGGGCAGATGAGCCTCGTGCGAGCGCTGCGTGTGCAGATGACCTGCCTGGTGTCTTGGACGAGGGCGTCTTGGGCAGGCGACGCGCCGATGGTTCAGGCGAATCCGCGCGAGTCGCGCCAGGCGAGTACGGTGGCGGCGGGGTCGGATTGATGGTCTACGAGACGTAAGTTATTGCGCAACATCGCCAAGATACTGACTTACCATGTGTGTAACCTGTCTTGGCCGCGCAGCAAGTGCTGGTGGGCTCGCGGTGGAGATGGTCCAGGTCCAACTTGCAATCGGCAAAGTCCGGGTCCAACCTGCGCGCCTTGAACTTCTGCATAATTGCTAATTCCTGTGCCCCTAGCACCCCTCTACCGCCAAATACTATTCAGGGGCGCTTTATAGATCCTTGCAGTTACATATTACTTTTTTCAGATTTATCTGTAGCTTCTGTGATTCAAAAACGAACTAACTCTCTTCCGACGCAAATTCGTGCATATTCGAGCACTCATGTCTCTGTTTGACCTGAGATCTGCTGTGGTGGTTCAGGTACCATATAGAAGTCATATATAGCGAGATTGAGATGTTTCCTGCAATACGTGAATGACACTCTCTGTGCGCAAGTTGGGAACTCTCCCCAACGAAGGCACATCATTGCACTTCAATGGGACACATTCTCGCAAAGAGACTTGTTGTGCCTCCTCAGAATTCCTATCTCAGTCTACTAGTGACCTTCGTTTTTGGCAAGAAGGAGTGGGAGCGGCGGGATGTGGTGGGAAGTGCTAATGTGTGTTGTCGGCTGCAACACGAGAGAGACTTCGTTACTCTGACTTCAACCTGCAATCATACACTCGGATTCCCCTCAGATGTACATTACTATCGGTTTTCGAGTATCAGAGTTTACCTTGAATGCTCTAGCATTGGCATGTAGTGTCTGCATGTCCCGGGCACACAGAGTCTCTCTTCCGGTGCATCCCAACTCATGATTACTGACTAGGACACATTCTTACAATAATAAAGCTGCTTGTTATAGCTCAAATTGATTCAAAGAAGACCTTACACAAAGAGAAAGCGAGGTTATTCTACATCAGCGAGAAAGTCGTGAAGTACATTGAGATCATCCTCGAGCGCGGGGTCTACAGTGTCCAAGTCCTCAACAAAGTCATCTTCAAGTCCGCCATCAGCATTTACAGTAGCTGGTATGCGTGCGTCTGCGCCTGCCGTAGTCTCGTGGCCGACGCGTCGACCGGGGACCAGTTCCGCGCCAAAGCCGTATGCAGCGAGCTTCGCGAGACGCATGCGATGAACGTCATTGCAGGCTATGCGCTGCGCCGCGTACTCGCGTAACTCGTACGCGAGCATGGTTCCTGAGGCGTTGAGGCGCTGGAGCGCGTCGTTGAAGCGCGCCTCCTCGTCGCGCATGGCTGTCACTAACCGCCGCACTTCCACCTTGCACCGAACAAGCTCCTCGCGAGCGCGCTTGAGCTTGTAATACCGTATGGCCATCGCGCGGTTTGCAGGCTGTGCCCACGCCTTCCCGCGTACGTCTCCAGCGCGCGAGTGACGCAAGAGCTCAAACTCTTGCAGTTCCGTCCACTCCATCAAAGTCGAGAAGTCGACAGTCGGCGCAGGTGGCGTCAGCGCCTGCGCGAGGTCGTTGTACCGCACGACAGCGGTGCGTATAGCCTGCGAGCGCGCCTTTAGGCCCTTGCCAATCGCCTCGCGCATTTTATAACCTTCGCGCGATCAGCACAAGAAAACCAAACACAGATTCAGTACTCACCTGTGCCGAAAGCATGCGATTTCGCAAGCTCGAACATACGCTGCACCATAAGCAACTCGAGCTTGTCGAGCGCCTTGCGCCAATCGCGTTCTGCGATCTGCGCGAGCGCGTCCTGGTAGTCGCGCGAGTCCAAGGTCCAGCGCTCGTCGATGTGCAGCAACGTCTCGATAGCGACGACTGCGTCGGTGGCCTTGACCCACTTCGCGTACGCATCGACGCGCGCCTTGTAGAGCTTCTTGACGCCGGCTGGGGAGAGCCGCTTTGCAGCGATCTCCCGTGCAGTTGGCACCTGCACACCATCTGCGAAGTTGGCCTGCTTTGCAGCAAGTGCGGATCTTCACAGACCGTTAGAACAGCGCAACTAAATGTATCATTGACGTACTCTGCATCGTAGAGCTCCCCAAGGAGCGTCGCATAGCTCAACCGCAATGCTACATCTTCGGGTTCCGACTTCAATCCCTCGAGGTACGCGAGCTCAGCTGGGTTCCATGCCTCGATATCGGCGTCAGTGAGCCCTGTCTCGCGTTTGAACCCGTCGAGCAGCGGCTGGAGCTCCGCAATCATGACTGTTGCCTGCCGAACGTTGTTGAACAGGAATCGACCTGAGCACATTATTAGCGAGCATCGGAATGGGCATGAAACAACGCACTGATCTCGGAGTACTTGTCTGCGTCCCACTGACGCATCGCGAGGTCAATGAATTGCGACCAATGGAAGTGCGATGGATGGCGTGTGACGCCGCCGACGCCGTTCAACCACGAGAAAAAACGCTCGCACGTTTCGAGATCTTCCAAGCCGAAACCCTCCTCGTAAAGCGGGTGGCCCTTGAGCTGGCACATGCGGTTATGCCCATAGCCGTGAAACGCGTTGACACCGCTGTCGATGCAAGCCTCGCGCGCGCGTTCGCCGAGGAGTTCGCTGCGGTCAAGCGTGCCCTGAAACGCACAGCCGATGTCGTAGGCGCAGCGCCTGCATCGTATCCCGGCGCGTAGCATCCGCGCAATGACGGCCAGAGGGTACTTCGCACTGCAGCATCACGTCAGGTCCACAACGCGCAAGAGGAAGCAGGAGACTTACAGCTCCCCGCTCCGAATCATTTCCGCGAACCAGAGAAGCAGCCCGTGCCGACAAAGACAGACAAAGACGCCCGTCTGCTCGTACGCTCACCTCGTACTGTTAGGCTAAGGACCCTGGTGGACCCCCCAAACCCCTAAAAACCGCCTGCCACTAGGGTCCTTAGCTCTTAGCTCTAATGGCTCAATAGATATGAAACTGAACATGATGTGTCCTTCCCTTAGCCCTGAACTATGAAATCAGTCCTACTTGGTAAGATATTGGGCCCCTGCCCTAGCGTTGTGATAGATCAATTGTACTGTCTGGATGTTCTGTCATAGCTGGAGGGTCCCCGTCTTAGCTCGTTATTTCCTCGGGTGCTGTAGATGTTAAAATGAGGCCCCTCGCCTTAGTATCCCAAAATAGACAGCGGTTGGGATGGATGCAAATTCATCGCTAATGTTAAGAACTGGATCCAGTCCTTAGCCATGAACTGGATATTGCCGCTCCTCACTATAGCATGGCATCCCTGCCTTAGCTCCTGCGTACAAAAATGATTGCAAATCGTCTCGTGTGGTACTGTAGTACATTGGGGGATGTGCCCGGGTGCTACCAATGAGTACACTCCACCTCAATGATGGGATTTTCTATGTGATTGAGTCTCAAATTATCATTTTACAGAGAATGGTAAAATACTCAATGGGTATGCAGCGGCATTGGCACCATAATGCTTAGGGCAGGGGCATACTCCGAAATGTTTGTAGCTCTGATTCATGCACAACACAGGTGGGATTGCTATTATAAATGCAATCACAGGTGTTTTATCCATGACCACAGTGTATGGAATGGTCAGGAAAGAGGATTAGTGCACACTAGCTGTGTAGCGCTAGTGGCAGGGGACCCCACACTACCTCACACTTCATCAGCCTTTTCTTGTGTGGCGCTTGGCAGCAAGCATTCACATCACATTAGTTTGCATCATTACTGCTCTCACACAGCACCAATATAATGCATGTTATCACTGGGTATATACACCAGTCTCAGGCTCAGGTGAGTCACACTGAGTGCACTCGGGTGTACATATCAGTCTTAGGAAGGCAGTTCCATATGATGAACATCATTGGAAGGTCTATAGAAACCCCGATTTCTTTGTCGCAGCACTACGGAACGGACACACCCTCTTAGCCCTTACTCTTGCGTACCATGACTTATGGCAGGCCACATCGCTCTATAGTGTTTAATTCATGATATATGCCACATCCCAGTGCCATTTGAGTCCCTCAATTGGTAAACCAAATCATTTTGTCCCGCTTGTCAAGCACATAGCCACGGAATTTGGTTCCGGTTTTTGACTTCGGAATGCTATTGAACCTCAGATTCAGGGTCTGTAGTCCCTGAAACACGTTAGTTCGTCATAGAATAGAGGTTCCCAGCCACTAGGATGTACAATCCATCACAGGTGGTGTTCCGAAATTTTGAAAGGCACTAAATATTCCACTCAGGTCTGCCATTTGAGTTGCACATAAATCGCA